>RCUC01161994.1:0-76458 GCA_003697995.1 Taxidea taxus jeffersonii | reverse complement strand
GGCGGGCGCGGCGGCGGCGGCGGCTGCGGTGGCGGCGGCGGCGGAGGGATCTGCGCCGGCACTCGCGCGGCCTCGCGCTCCGGCCTCTCCCCGCGCCGCGGACGGATCCGGGCCGAGCGCGGCCGCCTTCGCTGCTGACGGGCGCCGGGACGAGGCGCAAGTGGGCGGGGTGGCCGCCTCTCGCGACAGCCGCGCCGGCCAGGCCCGCCCCCCCCGCTGATTGGCTCGGCCGGGCCCCTCTCGGCCCGTGATCGTCCCGGGCCCCCAATCCCCGTCGCCCCCGCCGCGGCCCCGCCTCCTCAGCGGCTGTCGATCACGCCGCAGCCGCCCCGGCCCGCCCCTCGGCGGCCGGCGGGCCCGGAGCGCCGGAAAACCCGGGCCGGATTCCTGCTCGCTTTTGTTCCCGCAGATGTGCGCCGAGCATTGTTTGAGGGGAAGCCGGGCGTCGCGCCTTCCCGTGCGACTCCGGGGCGTCGCCGTCGCGAGCCGGCGAGGGGCCCCGCGCAGCTGCTGGAGCGGGGCCCCGGCGCCCCGTCCGCGAGGCTGTGTGACCTTGGCCGAGTCGCTTGGCCTCTCTGAGCCCCGGGCGCCTCCGCGGGAGCTCAGGGCAAGCCCTCCCGGCCCGGGGGCTCGCGAGAAGGTCGTGAGCGGAGCGAGGGCCGGCGGCCGCCCGTGCGAGCCCCGGGGGCGCCGCGAACCCCGCGCCCCGCAAGCCTCGCCCGCGGGGAGCCATTGTTAGCCGGCGTCGGGCCCGCGAGCGGGGAGCGGGGAGCAGGGCCGGCGCAGGTGCGCGCTGCGGGCTGCGGGCTGCGGGCTGCTCCCGCGGCGCCCGTGCGTGCGGGGACCGTGCCCCGAGCAGCCCGCGTGCTCCCGCCTGCCCGCGGGCCCCGCGCCGGCTCCCTGGTCCCCAGCTGCGTGAGCCGGGGGCGAGGGGCGCGCCCTGCCCTGCGGAGCTCACACCCGGCTTCTCGGCAGCGCGCGGGACGAAGGACCCGACCCGTGCGCGGGTTCCTTCAGGACACGGTCCGGCACGCTGGGCACTTCCGGACAGCACCTTCTCCAGCCTCGGGACTCCAAGGTTGGACAGATTTTGCAGAGCCACGCTAGGGAGAAGAGGAAAATGGGCTTCCAACGCCTGAGCCCTCTCCACTCCTTGGGCAGATTTCCCAGAGCCACTCTGGGGCTCTTACCAGTGACAGGAGGAGCAGGGATCCGGGTGACAGCCCCAGACATCCCGACATCCAGGTGACAGCCCCAGACATCCCAGCAACCGAGTGACAGCCGCAGACATCCCGACATCCAGGTGACAGCCCCAGACATCCCAACATCCAGGTGACAGTCCCAGACATCCCGACATCCAGGTGACAGCCCCAGACATCCCGACATCCAGGTGACAGCCCCAGACATCCCAGCAACCGGGTGGCAGCCCCAGACATCCCGACATCCAGGTGACAGCCGCAGACATCCCAGCAACCGGGTGACAGCCCCAGACATCCCGACATCCAGGTGACAGCCCCAGACATCCCAGCAACCGGATGACAGCCCAGACATCCCAACATCCAGGTGACAGCCCCAGACATCCCGACATCCAGGTGACAGCCCCAGACATCCCGACATCCAGGTGACAGCCCCAGATATCCCAGCAACCGGGTGGCAGCCCCAGACATCCCGACATCCAGGTGACAGCCGCAGACATCCCGGCAACCGGGTGACAGCCCCAGACATCCCGACATCCAGGTGACAGCCCCAGACATCCCAACATCCAGGTGACAGCCCCAGATATCCCAGCAACCGGGTGACAGCCCCAGCCCTCCTAGCAACCAGATAACTGTCTCAGACATCCCGGCATCTGGGTGACGGCCCCAGGCATCCCAGCATCTGGGTGAAAACCCTAGGCAGGGTAAAATCCACACAGACAGCAGAGGAAAGTCTGGCCTCATTGGGTCTTCCTGCCTCATTTCCCCAGTATAGACTAATGTCTTTTTTTTTTTTTAAGATTTTTAAATTTATTTATTTGGCAGACAGAGATCACAAGCAGGCAGAGAGAGAGGAGGAAGCAGGCTCCCCGCGAGCAGAGAGCCCGATGTGGGGCTCCATCCCAGGACCCTGAGACCATGACCTGAGTCGAAGGCAGAGGCGTTAACCCACTGAGCCCCCCAGGCGCCCCCAGACTAATTTCTATAAATAATGAATCCTTGTTCTCTTTGACCTCGCCTTTTGAAGTGATTCCAAGAGAGTAGCCACATTCCAAAATTTATGGTATGTGGAATTAAAGCAACGTGAAAGTCAAGGTGAGTCAACAGCTTTGCCTTCTCTTGGTTAATCAGGTTCCACGGACTGGAAGGATCTCAGGGCCCTCCGGCGCTGAGGGTTCCCCCAATCCAGCCCAGCCAGGCTGTGAAGCCCCCAAGTCATCAAGCTGACCTGCGTTCCAGTCCCAGCTCCGGCCAGCTGTGTGACCTTGGCCACTCACTCAGGCCTCCATCAGTAGAAGGAAGCCAGGACCCCGCTGCCAGCTAGCAGTGAGTGTCACAGGTGCTAACAGGGGCCCCGGACAGCTGGGACAACTGAGCCACACGTTTCAGGATGAAGGCCTCCTCCTGCCTTCTTGCCACTTTAGCTTGTGCTGTTTGCTATAGAATGCATGTACTGGCCTGAACGGAGATGTCCCCAAAAGGTTCGTGTCCCCCAGAACCTCAGGATGTGACTTTTTGTGCAAACAGTGTTTTTGCAGATACACTTTAGGTAAGAATCAAACTGACAGTGTCCCTTGTAACAGGGAAGAACAGGCAGAGACTCGGGTCGGGGGACGCCACTGAAGACAGAAGTGGAGGTAGGAAGGACCCTTCCCTCGAGCCTGTGGAGGGAGCACAGCCCTGTGGCCTATTGCCTTTGGATGTCCGGCTGCACAACACTTCTGTCGTGTGAAACCCCTAGTCCGCGGTCGTTTGTTATGGCTGCCCCGGACGCTCCTGCAGCGTGATTTCCCTCAGCTTTGCTCCGGCGCTGTGTAATTCAGCCCCACGGATGGTGAACTGCGGCCCTGCAGGACCAGACCCCGCTAAGGACGTGGGCCCCTCCAAGAGGAATGAGGCCCAGGTCCTCCGCCTTAAGGAACAGACGGCCTGCACTCCCGTCTCCAGAGCAGATAGCCCACCCGTCTGCAGGAGCTTTCTCTTAGCCTACTGTCCTCTTCCCCGGGAAGCAGCCAGGAGCCTCCTGGAGGCGAGAGCGGACACTGACCTGCCAGTCCCTCCCAACATTGTCCCTTGGCGCTGGCCATGAGGCTGTGGTTCCCTTAGCCAGCTGCTGCCCTCCCTCCCACCTTGGGCTCCTTCCCTAAAACAGCGTCCAGCTCCGAGCTGTTGGGAGCTGGTCTCTTTCCTTCTCTCTGCAAAAGGTGATCCCTGGCTTCAAGTGGTATTTGAACATTTCTCCACCGCCTTCAAAGTGGGAGGCCTGAGGATCCACGGGAGGGGGCTGGGGACCGGCATGGGGTAAGTCAGACAGCAAGGCATTCCTCCACACGCTCAGAGGCGTTCTAGGTAAAAGGGAAGCAGGCCATGAGTTGAGACCAGGAGAGATTCCCAGTAAGACGCTGAGTGGAACAGCAAGTTCACGCCAGGAGTGAACGTACCTGCCACGTCCCTGACTTGAGCCGGGGGCTGACCATGCAGTGGTCCCTGCCCTTGGGATCTCCCGGTCTCGGTCTAGGGCAGAGCAGTATGTCTGCCCGTGTTTTCCGTAGAGCTGGAAGGGAGTATACGTTAATACTATTTGAGAGAGAGAGAGATGGAGAGACTGGGAGTTCACCCCAAATGCCCCAAAGAAACGATTTTTGCAATGAAGGTGTGACGTGCCTGGGATGACTTCCCGTGGCTGGAGGGGTGATACTGGTGACATCGCTGCCGTGGCAGGACCAGGACTCGGCCACCTGGACTCCAGGTCCCATGCCCGCACCCCACCCCGCCCTGTCACCCCACTTCTCCCTTCTCTTTCACAAGCCGGCCCTAGAGCAGGGGCCTAGAGGCCATGTTGTGATAGGAAAATGAAAACAGAGGGTTAGGGTCGAGACTCCCTTCAAGACAAGAGCTCCGTGACCGGTCAGGGTCCACGTGCACACTCAGGCTCCCCCACTTATTTCTGGGGACCCCAGGGTCCCCCACTTATTTTTCCCTGAGGGTTCATTGAGGGGTGTGCATGGTCTCCATTGGAGACACCTACTGAATTTCATTTTTTCTTTGTCCAAGGCCCTGCCTTTCTGAGACAGAAGACAAAGGGGCCCGAAACCCCTTACGTGCAGGCCTTGAGAAGCGAGGTCCCTACTCTTACTGACGGGATCCTCTCCCAGTGCCTCAGCTCCTGATGGCCTCGTGTGATCGCCGCAGCTCTCAGCTGAGTTCTGAGCTGCCGCTGCTCTTCCATTTTACAGATGCCGACCAGTCACCGTGGGCCCGGGGCCGAGCCGTTTGTGTGTGTGGGAACCACACCCTGACCTGTCAGTTGCCCAGACTGTTGGACCAGGAGGAAAGCCCAAAGGTGAGCTGTCATTTATTCGTTATTTCTGCTGACCAGAGACTGGTCGCACGTGTGGCACGCGGGTTTCTCCCAGCCTGGACTTTGCTGACTGAGTCCACCTGGAGTCATAAATGGGCAGTCGCCCCACCGTGCCCCGTGCTGTTTGTACACAGCTGCGCGTTCACCTCCCGGGAAGACCTGCTTTCCTGGATGTCTTCAACCTTTGGCTAGGCGTGGCATTTCCACAGGGGGGACTTGCCCTGGACTCTTATTTAAGATGGACATTCCTTAGCCTGACCCCAGGTGTGCAGTCAGACTCCCAGGGGCTGAGGTCTTGGACTCTGCGTTACGTTAGCTCTTGGGTAACCCCAGTCACCCGGATATTTTTTTTTTTAAGGTTTTATTTATTTACTTGACAGAGATCACAAGTAGGCAGAGAGGCAGGCAGAGAGAGAGAGGAAGGGAAGCAGGCTCCCCGCTGAGCAGAGAGCCCGATGCGGGGCTCGATCCCAGGACCCTGGGATCATGACCTGAGCCGAAAGCAGAGGCTTTAACCCACTGAGCCACCCAGGCGCCCCTCACCCTGATATTTGAAAATGACTTTGGGGAGTAGAGGATTGGCTTTCAGGCATCTAGCTTGCTTCTTTGGACCAAGAGCAACCCCTACAATAATCGCTTAGGTCCAGATCCCAGGCCTGCCCGTGCGCAAGGACCTTCCCTCTTACACAGCCGGGGAAGCCGAGGCTTAGAGAGGTCACACCTCCAGGGGCTCGTGGGTTCTTGCTAAGTCCCGAGCCCTATTTCTTTTGTACGTTTGTTCATTTTTCACATTTTTCCCTTTCTCACACCACAGTTATATCTCTAAAAGCCCACAGTTAATTCCCTGCTGCTTTTGGTTTTGTGTGCTTTGCTTATCTGTCTACTGTGGGAGTTCTCAAGCACAACCAACAGTCATTTGACTGGTGTAGTGGTTCCCCGTGTCCCTGTCGCCCGGCTTCCACAGCCATGGTTCATCTATTGTTCCCACACCACCCCGGCAGACGGGCGTTTTTCTAATGGACTATTTTAAAGCAAATAAATTCGGGGTTTTATACACACATAAGTAATAATATACGTATATATGAGTGCTATTTTGCCCGATTGTGGGGTAATACATACTCCCTGTACAGAGATTATATCTCGCTGAAAGACAATATAGAAGTCACAAACAATCTCACTCCTCGGTCATCACCAACGTTAACATTCTAAAACACATCCCTCTAAACACTGTTGCAGTCACATGTGTTTATGCACACCTATTTGTACAGAAGTGGTATCCTCCACAAAAATAGGGCTGTTCTCCGTATTTTGCAATCTCCTTTTTTCCCTTTAACAACATATCACAGATGTCTTCCCATGTCACAGACTCTCTTGTAAGTCCCGTTTTTCAAGGGCAGCCCAGAATCCTGTTGTTTGGATGCACTGCCATATTTTCTACTAATCCCCTATAGCTGGGCATTCAGGTTGTTTCTGTGCTTTGCTGATAGAGTTTCGAAAGGCGTTCTGCTTCACCTGGACCTTGCACCAGGCTGAAACCTGATCTACCTCCTCTAGATCCCCTGCATGTTTCTGAGAAGCACAAGCAGGGCTAATGTGGAGGAACTGGATTTCTTCCCAGTGCCATCTCAGTCAAGGCTTTATCGCCTGGCTTGACGGCTCAAGACACAGGACACACCCAGACTCAAGTCCAGGTGAAAAACACATTCCAAAGGCAGATGACATATTGTCTGGGTGACGAGGTGTAACTCTAAAATATGGGAGGATTCTTTTTAAGCGAACACATCAGAGCTCACCCAATCCAGTAACGCTCCCTCCTTCAAGGTGCTCACCCCAGAAGGCAGTGCTCCTGTTGTGATAAAGCTGATTGCTTGGAAATACATCCATGAACTCCTCTTTCACACCGCTGTCTCCATAGTCCATGCAAGTAATTTTTGGAGACACTGTAGGCGGGAAAGCCTTTATGCTTTGAAGTGGATTGATATCTGCAAACAGCCTCTGCTTATGAAACAAAACAAAAACAGCAGAGTCCCCTATGTCTGGTTTGAGCAGAAACGGTTTTATTAAATTACAACAGGGGACTCAGAATCTTTGGAAGGCTTGGAGAACCAGATGTGGATGTCATTTTTGTATCTTTTTTTTTTTTTTTTGATGAGTTGCCTGTTCATGTTTTTTGCCCATTTTTCTATCAGGTTTTGCATCTTTGTTTCTGTCGATTTTTGCTTATTTATTTACTTATTTAATTTAAAGATTTGTTTTTAGAGAGATGGGGGGGCATGAGCAGGGAGAGGGGCAGAGAGAGAGTATCTTTCAAGCTGAGTGAGGAGCCCAACATGGGGCTCTATCCCACAACCCATGAGATCATGACCTGAGCTGAAACCAAGAGTTGGATGTTTAACGGATTGAGCCACCCAGGTGTCCCTCCACCAATTTTTGAGAGTTCTTTATGTATTAGAGTTAATAGCCCTTTATATGTGATTTATGTTGAAAATATTCTGTTCCAGTTTGTCTCTTGTTTTTGACTTTATTAGTGGTGTTTTTACGTTGAAAAAGTATTTTTTGATCATTTGTTACATCTGTATTTTTAGTTATAGTTAGGAAACCCCTCCTTATACCACATGTGTTCTTATATTGTGTATAGGATTTCATTTTTTTCATATTTAGATCCCTAACCCATTTGGAGTATATTATTTATTTATTTGGGAGAGAGAGAGAACACGCGTGCATGCGTGCACAAGCAGGGAGAAGAGGGACAGAGGGACAGGTAGAATCTTTTTTTTTTTTTCAAAGATTTTATTTATTTATTTGACAGAGATCACAAGTAGAGAGAGAGGAGGAGGCAGGCTCCCCGCTGAGCAGAGAGCCCGGCGCGGGGCTCGATCCCAGGACCCTGAGTCAAAGGCAGAAGCTTTAACCCACTGAGCCACCCAGGCACCCCGACAGGTAGAATCTTAAGCAGGCTTCACACTCAGCACAGAGCCCAATGCAGGGCTTGACCTCATGACCCTGAGACCATGACCTAGACTAAAATCAAGAATGGGATGCTTAACACACTGAGCCACCCCGGCACCCCTGCAGTTTGTTCTTACATGTAATATGAGGTATTTGCTTTTGAAGCCCAGTTTTATTTTTAATTACACCAGGGGTTACAAGTTAAAACGCAAGTTAAAAGAGGCCAGCAAAAAGTAAGTGACGGAAGATGGATGGGGTAATAAAACAGGGGAGGGTTATAGGCAGTCAGGATTACATTTAAAAAACACACAGACACTGGGGGACCCGAGTGGCTCAGTTGGTGAACCATCTGCCTTCAGCTCAGGTCCTTATCTCAGGGTCCTGGGATAGAGCCCCACATCGGGCTCCCTGCTCGGCGGGGAGTTGGCTTCTCCCTCTCCCTGCCCCTCTCCTCCACTTGTGATCTCTCTCTCTCTCTCTCTCTCTGTAATAAAGAAACAAAATATTAATAAGTAAATACATAGATAAACACACACAGTGGGTGCGTTAGTTAGGAAACTGCATACATAAATTATCACAGACTTTGTGGCTTGAAGCCATAGAAATGGATCCTCTCACAGCCTTGGAGACCGGACATTTGCAATTACAGGGCGGGTGGGGCAGCCTGGTGCACCTTGGCCTGGAGCCATATCACTCCAGCCTCTGATTCCATCTCCACGTGGCCTTCCTATGCCTGTGTCCAAACGTCCCTTCTCTTGCAGGGCCCCCAGGCTTTGGGTTCAGGGCTCGCCCGATCCAGTGCAACCTCATCTAGTGTGCGTATGTTGGCAAAGACCCCATTTCCAAATAAGGTCACATTCCTAGGTGCCAGGTAGATGTGTGTTTCGGGCATACCATTCACCCCAGTTCAGTGAGGGAAAGGTGGCGCTGTCTGGGGCCCCCCACAACCTGTGTGCTGAGAGTATGGGGACCTTCACGGGGCACTTCTGCTGCTGCTGGGGTCATCTACGCCCAGCGACGAAGAGTCGCTGTATTGGTCACTTGTTGTACTTCATTCGGAAGACCAGTTTTTTTTTAAAAAGATTTTATTTATTTACTTGACAGACAGAGATCATAAGCAGGCTCCCCGCTGAGCAGAGAGCCCGATGCAGGGCTCGATCCCAGGACCCTGGGATCATGACCTGAGCTGAAGGCAGAGGCTTAACCCACTGAGCCCCCTAAGCACCCCTGGAAGATCAGTTTTGAAAATCTCTGACAGCTTGTCACTTTAAAATGCCCTGATAAAAGGGGAAAAAAAAAATCTGACCAACCAGGTGTGACCTAATGGATGGCCTGCCCCACAGCCTGCAGAAGACAGGCTTGTTCAGTGCAGATATTTGGGTTTCCCCTCAGAGGCCAGGTCTGTTTTGTTTTTTTCTTTCAGGGTAAGGGGTGAATTTTTACAAATTCCTCTGTGCCCCAAAAAAGCACCCATTTCATACCAGAGGGGGAGGAAGATGGTTCTTCCCTGCCAAGAGATGGGGGTAGGGGACTCTCTTGCATCTCTCCCTATAAGACCTCCCAGGGTAGGCAGAATTCCAAGGATGCCCCCCCAACCAGGATTCCCAGCCCCTGGTTATCCAAACACTAATCCAAGTGAAGAGATTATCTGGGTGGGCCTGGCCCAATCAGGTGAACCTTAGAAGTAGAGTGTTTTCTCAGGCTGGTGGCAGATGGGGGTGTTAGCAATGTTAGAAGGGTCAGGAGGATGGGAGATGTCATTGCTGCTTGTAAAACAGACAGGGCCACAAGGGAAGGAAGCAAAGAGTGGCCCTGAACTCCAGCCAGCAAAGGACACAGAGACCCCAGACATTTGGCCTCAAGGAAGTGGATTCTGCCACAGCCTGCTTGTGCTTAGAGCAGATTCTCCCCCTGGCAAGAACCCAGCCACTGACACCTTGATTTCTTGCCACTGAGACCCTGAGCAGAGATCCTAGATGGGTCTGTTCTGATTTCTGGCATGGGCAGCTGCCAGGTGTTACATGGGAGCTATTTCCGGCCTCTGAGTTTGGGGTAGTAGGTCCTGTAGCTGCACAAATTAACATACCTCTGCTCCTGGTGAAGGTCTGAGGATGGGGATGCAGAGAATGATGAGGGGGATGAGGGTGTGGGGTCAGACAATGCCATGGTCCCCTCCCCTGGCCCCTGTGTGCATTCAGCCTCCCGCCCATGAGAACTTCAGGCCCCTGCAAAAACACAGAGGCACCAAATGAACTCAGCTTGCAGTGTCCTCGGTGGCTTCAGAGGTTGGTGGAAATCAGACACACGTCCTCTCTTGTGCTCAAGCTGTTACTGAAGACAAGGGAGCCGACTGGGTCTAACCACATTTTATCCTGCTGTTTTATAGGTTTTTAGGACCCGGAGCAATCTTGCTAAAGTCCTTTAATATAACAAATTCCCTCTTTGGGGTAACGTCCCAGAAATTGCATTCTGCCCCCCCACCCCCAAAAGAAGCAAGCAGCAATGCTTTTGCTCTAGGTGCCCCTGGCTTGGGGGCCAGGAGCTCCTACCTTGTTGACTCAGAGGTGGTGGGTGTGAACCACTCAGCTTGTAGCAGGTGCTCAGTAAGCACTAGCAGGTGGCGTTCAATGGTTCTTGTACCTCACCCCACACCATGAAGCCACATGCCCCTGGGCTGCTCCCCCAAGAGCAGTTTCCTCGTCACAAAGGTGAGGACCAGAGAAGGGACCCTGGCTACACAGGTGTGTCACCTGGGGACAGGTAACCACTGCTGGTGCTGAGCCAGGGAGGAGCCCTGAGCACTGAGGGGCCACGTGGACGGCAAGTGCAAGGTTGCAGGTGGGAGGTAAGGTCCACATCGAGCAGGGCTGTTCAGGGGTTTGGAAACCATTTCGTCTCTGACAGATTTGGGGATTCATGTGTCCAAGAAAACCCTCAGGTAGGAGGAAGAGAGACTCTGGAAGGCCTCTGGTGGAGAGTGGGTGTGAGGAAGGGGAAGGAGGCATCTGAAACGCCCCAGTGAGGCAAGGCTGGCCCGAGACCACGGGAGCAGGGGTGGGGGGTAGGGTCTGATCTTGGAAGAAGACGTCTTTGTGCCTCTGAAGGGAGTAGGTGTGGTCCTTTATATTCCCTCCCAAAGACAGGAGGCTGACACAGTCTCTGTTAGGGGTTGTGTCCCCCAAAAAAGACGTTTTAGAGTCCTTCTCCCTGGTTCCTGTGAATGTGACTTTATTTGGAAGTAGCGTCTTTGCAGAAATAATCAGGTTGAGATGAGGTCACAAGGGTGAGTCCTAATCCAAGGACTGGTACCCTTCCAGAAGAGGAGACAAGGTCAAGGTCATGCGAAGACAGAGGCGAGGAGCCCCTGGGAGCTGGAAGGACCTCCCGTAGAACCTCCAGAGGGAGACAGACCCTGCACCACCTTGACTCTGGGCTTGTGGCTTCAGAGCTGAGAGAGAACGGCTTTCTGCTGTTTTAAGCAGCACCCCCCCCCCCCACCAATTCCCCATGTGTTGGTGCTTAGCCAATACCATGGCTTGACCACAGGAGCCTTCCCAAACCCATCTTCTCTCTGGTGGACCAGAGAGGTTAAGGGCAGGAGCTGCAGAGGTCAGAGGGAGCAGATTCTCGTCTTGGCTCTCACCCCCAGCTTGCAGTTTGTCTCCTCTTCCGTGTCCCTCCTCCCTTTGCAAAATGGAGGTAAAAGTATCTGCTTCAAAAGGTGGCTGAGATATTGCTCAGCAGGGTGTCAAGAAATGGGGGCTGGTGGCCCCTCTAGGAGCATCTTCCTCCTGTGTTCTGATGAGGGGAGGGGTCCCACAATAGGCTTGGAGCTGTAAACAGTGGAAACGGCCGGGGGGAGAAGCCTGCCACGTCACCTGGACTCTGAACAAGATCTTGATGCCAAATGAGTCCCCCGGACTTTAGTGTGCGTGGTGTGTGTGTGTGTGTGTGTGTGTGTGTGTGTGTACAGCACAGACAACCCCCAGGTTGGCCCAAGCCATTTCCGTGTCACAGAATAAAAACAACAGGATGTTATCACACTTGCCGTCATTTATCCAGGGGGTTTGGTGCCCAGGGCCCAGGGCCCAGAGCCTCAAGTCACTTTTAAAGGACAGGCAGCTAGCAAGTGACAGAGCTAGGCCTCAAGGCCGGGAGCTCACTGTGCTTCCTGCCAAGCGCGGCCAAGCTAAAGGTTTTGGCACCCAAAGCAGGAAAGGCAGAAATGCCAGGGGGACGAAGCACTTTCATGCCTCATTTAACCCTGTGACATGCCTTTGAGATCAATAGATCCTTATCCTCACCTGGCAGAGGAGGCCATCAGGCCTTGAGGAAAGCAGATACTGACAGAGCGGGACCTGAACAAAGGCTCCCTGGTCCCCTGTCCCCTCCAGGATGGCACACTTGGAGGCCAACAATGAGGAAGGTCCTCGTGGAGTGTCTCTTCTGCTCGGCTCGGGTGACCTGGTGTCATGGAGCTCGCAGCCCTTGTGGGGACCTGCCAGAGGCTGGGTACTTTGTGTGGTTTCTCCTGGTTCTGCTTTCGCAGCTGAAGAGGCTGTGTTCCCTCTGTACATAGCAGGCAGCTCGGACCCCTGTCCTGGCCACTGTGTGGCCCTGATGGTGTCAGAGGTTTCCTGACCGAGGGGAAGGCTCAGCCTCACGGGTGGACCACCGCAGCCTGGATGCGCAGTGCGTCCGCGTGCTTGCGTGGGTCATGTGTGTTTGGCGTCAGCTTCTGGCCGTGTTTGCACAGTCGTTTCTGTAGCTGGCGTTTTTTTAAACCACGGGTCCACAGTCACGCGTGTGACTCTCCTCACGCGTGGGCTCCTCGGTGCTGAGACTCTCTTCCTGCAGGGACAGCCACGCAGACATCTGTACGGAACCGTCAGAGCCGTGCCTGGTGACAAAATGCGGGAAGGCCGTGCCGGCGCATCCCGAGGGAAGGTCAGTCCCGCTGACACACGTCGGTTAGAGCCTTAACTAAATTCTAAGCTCCCTGAGAACGGGGACGGGGTCTGATACGTGTTTCTCACTTTGGGTGTCCAGCTGTAGGTGGACGCCTTGTATAGACACTTGCTAAACATCTGTTGATGGTCGTTCCAACTTCCCAAATAAGTTTTTGCAATGCTTCGTCCGAAGGTCTCCCTTTTCTTCTGTAAAGATGGTGATCCCAGGCCAATTTCTCCAATTACTACAGTATCTTGTCTATCAGAGATGATCTGTTATGTGTGATTATGTTTCTACCCTCGTGATTGTGGAGTGGAATTTTCCCAAAATATTGTTAATATTTCCTTATAACACGGTACGAGTCCCAGGACGGGAAAGACTTGATTTGGAAGAGAATTTGGGGGTCACGTGAGGCTAACTTCTTAATTAGCAGATGCGAAAAGAGGCAAAGGAGCCATTGGGGATCACGTGGGTACCGACCCACGTACCAGCTTACCTTTGGGAGCTGATTGCCACCGTAGAAAACATTTGGGATGATTCGCACATCTTCGTATTTTTGGTCACCTGTGTTTGACTACATTTTTCTATATTAAGTGTATGATAACATTTAATGGTAATACGTTCTATTCACTATTCATCCATGCTTCTGACATTAGCATGTGACGTTACCCATGTAACCTAAGTAGCAGCTCGAAAAGCCAAAAAGTCCTGAGATAGGAAGGCTCCAGAGTTGGTTCATGCCATGGCTCACAGACACCACTGGGGACCCAGCCTCCTCTGTCCTTATAATATGCCATCCTCAGGGTGTCAGCCTTGACCTCGTGCTGGTTCTCCTCATGCTCACAAGTGACTGCAGCCATTCCAGGCATCACATCCAGCTTCCAACAGAAGGAGAAAGATGATCTTTCTTTGTGTATCAATTTTAAGGAAAAGAAATCTTTCACTGAAGCCCCTGTGCTCATTGGCTAGGTTGTGTCTCATATCCGTGCTGAAACTAACCACAAACAAGGGGACTAGAGCCATCGTGATGGCCCCTGGCCCGTCAGGATATGCCTTCTGCCTGTCCTGAAGTCCACGGATGTGCAGAGTGTTTGGAAGTTGGAACACGATAAGGGCTCTGTTTGTGCAGGAGGACAGCGAGGCTCAGGAGGTCAGCGGGCACATACTGTCGTGCCAGATTTCTAACTGCCATCTGTCCGACCCCAGCTGTGTCACCACAAGGCGTGCGGCCATGCTGCCTGAGGTGGGTCTGTTATGGGCTGCTCTCACGACAGACCAGGCTGTCGTCAGCCTTTATCTTCATCATGGGGGCCGTCCTGCTCAGCTAGAACAGCCGCCGGTCACGTCTGTGCTCCGTAATCAGGCATTTCACAGCTGGGCACGTACGGCCCGCCCAGACGACCACTTGGGCACCTTTCAGCATTGTCTAGGCCACGTCCGCCCGGCTCATCTCCTTGCCAGCGGGGACGGACTCTGCGGCCTCTCACGGGCACTTTCTGCCTTCCTATCCACCCCACAGCTGGTTCTCCCAGAGTGAGGGAAGGGACTTGTTGGCTCTGTGTCCCCGTGAGCCCCTTTGGGAGGTTTGAGGGGGTGTCCGTGTGAGAAGGGAGCCCCCCCAAGATTATCTCACTGTCGCAGGCCCATTGCCACCGATAACCAAGGAGCCGACACCTTCACGACAGCCTTCTCCTCCTCCTCCCTCCATGGGCATGCGCATGGCACTGTCCGTGCCCTGCCTCGGCCCTGCAGTGACCGTGCCGGCAGCACCTTCATTGTGTCTGGGTTCATTCACAGTTGGCTATGTCGGAAATGAGAGCGGGCTGGGAGAGCCCAGAGCCTGGGGCCCTGGGGTTCGCGGCTTCATGGCCCTGGGCACACCACTCATCTCCCTGCACCCCCCTTCTCCTGTCTGCATGACGGGCTGCTGTGCGGCTCAGGGACTGTGAGCACAGCGGCCTGCAAGTGTCTGGCGCCTGTGAGCAAAGGCAGTTTCTCCCAGCAACTGCGGTGTGGCCACAGCGGGCTCGGATGGAGCCCGCCGCTCTCCTAGGGGTCACCTGGCATCTTGGCATGCTCTGAAAGGAGAGCTGAAATTTTCCTCCGGGGGCTGGCTTCCAGGTCTGTGGACTTGCTTGCTCTGAGTGGGGAAACCGAGAAAGCAGCCCCAAATGTTTGTTTCCGGGGGGGCAGTGCCTTGGCTTCCTGTGATTGCTCTGACAACACACAAAACTCCGGAGCTTAAGACAACACAGATAACTGTTGCCGCATTTTGGAGGTCTGGCATCTGACACGGGTCTTACAAGTTTAGAAATGGTGAGACTGAGGCTCCCAATAACCAGAAACGTTGGGGGGCGGGTGTGGGTCCCACCGGGCAAAGACCTGGTCCTGTGAGCACAGGGCCACTATAGGGACAGCACAGTTCTGGGTCCTCCCGTCAAGGCTGCGGTAGCAGGCGGAGACGAGCATCCTTCCCCGGACCCTGAGCACTGTGCTGGCCCAGGGAGGCGGGGTGGAGGTGAGTGTGTTTTGATGGTTGATGGAGATTCTTATCAAAGGCCTTCCAGGAGCACTTGACCTCCCTGAACTGACCCACCACGTTTCGCACAAAAAGCCTGTGCGCATTTTTTTAAAGCAGATGGTATATGGCTTCCGCCGTGTCTCCGAAGGTGTCTCCGAAGGAGTCTGAGACCCGAGGGGCATTTCAAAGAGCTGGGAGAGCATCGTTCTGAGCTCAGGCTGCGTTCTGGCTGTGGCGGTGTCCTTGACCTCTCGGAGCCTCAGCTTCCATGTCCTGGACAATGGGACCATACTGCCCCCCTCGGATTGTTGCCATGGATGCACATCCTGGCGCCTGGAAGAGCTCCGCGGGTGGCGGTGATGCCCAGGACCAGCGACACTGGGATTTGCTGACTCCATCCTTCTCTCTAGGGCTGCACTGGCTGCCCTGGGTTCCCGGCCACCAGTTTCCCCAGCAGCCTTTTTGTTTGTTTGGAATGGTTTCTTGGGGTCTCCTAGAGAAAGGATTCTCAACTGAGTTCCAGCAAATGAGCACGGTCCACCCCCCCTGCTTGGAGGGCTCCCAGCTGCTCCCTTGGCTGCCCAGCTGAGAAGAAGTGATGTCAGGAATGTTTATCTCTCGGGGAAGCTGGAGACTCCTTTCAGCCGTTCAAGAAGACACTGTGAAAAGGGGTACAGAGGGGCTTGCCAAAGCATCCTTGCATGGGGCTGTGGGAACATCCATTTCCTACATCCACCTCCAAGAGGACCTGGATGGGCTGGGCTGCTGGGGTGGGTCTTGGTTTTCTCAGCCTGATTGTGTTCATTTTATCCCATAGAACACGTTAGTGGCTCAGGACCAAAGGGGCTGGGGAGCGGGCCTCCAGCCCTAGCTCCCAGCCTTTCGGTAGCTGCGTGAGGGGCCCTCTCTGGGCTCTACATCAAGGCCTCTCTTCCTGGCCAGTGGGGAGGTGGCACTGTCCTTAGATGCCCTGTGGCATGAAGACTCAGGGACCGCAGCGAGGCTCCTGTCTGTACAGAACAGTTAGGAGCCTCTGCTCTGGATTCACGATAACCAGAGCTTGAAACTGGGCTCCATCCCGGCGGGAAAATTGCTCAGTCTGTCTGAGTCTCAGTTTTCCAATCTGCAGAATAGCAACAGCAAAGATTTCCTGCCACCACATGTGATCGTGAGCCCCAAATGGGTCCCCATTGTAGGGTGTTCAGCAGAGGTGAGCGCGGACCCATGGACAGTGGCGGGGATCAGGAACCCCTGGGGCTTCAGCCACCTGACTATGAAATCAGAAAATCGGAAAATGCAGAAAACGTCAAGGAAGAGAACCCAGAGCGCTGACAGCCCCAGTGCCTGAAAACGCGCGCCGTTAGCTTGTATATGTGTCCCTCGGGCCTGTTGTAGTGCGTGGTTCACAGACTGGGATCACTGCTGAACGAGCACAGCGAGCGCCTATGTGCGTGCTAGTTTTTCTGAGGACTGGGCGTGATGTTGCTTAACCCACTTCTTTTAAACTTACAAATGTATCAAGAACATTTTCTCCAAATCATTCCATTTCCCCAGATTGCATATTTTCCCACACTTTGGTGTTTCTGAAATGGGGGTGTGTTTTAGAATCGTTGTCAAAAGAAACGTGCCAGCTGCTGCTTCTCTCTCTCTCTCTCCCCTGAAGGGGATGGGTGATCTGGGTGACAAATGACGGTGTCTCAGACGCAAATAAATGGGGTGTTCTGAAGATACTTCTGGAAGACCACAGCGTGTTCTTTGCTGCCTTTGCCATAATTACCTTGACTGACCCCTATTTTTGAATGCTTTAGCTCCTTCTGGTTTCTTGGTATTATCAACAATGCTGAGGGGGGGAAAAACATGCAGCAGGAAATGCAATCAGGTGTGTCACTGACCCAACGGGAGAGGCTGGATGGAGAGGTCAAGGTCACAGCCAGCCAGTGGTGACCTTCAGGGAGGAAGGTAGGAAATGAGTAGCTCCCAGGGTCTGTTCCTCAAGGTCAGCCCCTCCTTCGTGGCCAGGGTGCAGAGCGGCCCTGGGCGGGAGCAGTGACACCCCACCCCGTGGAATCGCGGTGCTGGCTTCAGGATGGGGAGCTCACCACATGGGCTTTCCCTTCCCCACGCGGAACAGAAGGCACGGAGAGAGCCCCTTGTCAGTGCCAGGCACCGCTCGCTCCTAGTCCACGTGCTCCAAGTCAAGGGAGGAGGCGCTTTCTCCTTTTCTGGAGTTCCGTCTCATGCCTACGTTTCGGGTAGGATGCTATTTTTAAGTGCCTGGCACTGTGGGTTTGTACACCCCAAGGGAGGAGGGGGACCCGGCGCAGGGCAGGGCTGGGCGGGCAGCAGGCAGGGGAGCGGGCTGGGGGCTGCATTTGTTGGGCTCTAACAGTGAGGCTGCGGGCTGGCAGGCTGGCGGGCTGGCACACCCACGGCCGACATTAGTCACATCCTGCCTTGCCTTCCCCAGCAGCTCTGACACATGAGGCCACATCCCACTTCTGGAAAGGGTCCCACCCCGACTGTAAGGGTGCTTCTGCGCCACACTTCCTGTGCTGGGTCCTGTCCCCAGGGCGTGATGCCCAGCTGGGTCACTCTGTCACCCAGGATTTTGGGCTTGACACTCACTAGCCGTGTTGGGTTCCGGGTGGGGGTTACGGGGTGGAGACGGGCGCATTTGCAGAACAGAAGGGAAGGATGGGTACCGGATGGCAGGTCAGACAGGAGCAGCCCAGCGCCCAGGATCTGGGAGGACGATCAACAAGCAGCCTGGGTGGAGGAGGTCCGTGTGCCGTGGGTATCGGCTTGCCCCCTTTTACACACACAAGCAGCTGAGAGTCGGGAGGGAGGGACTTGCCGGGGTCAGATGGCTCACTGGAGGCACGCTGGCCCTGGACCTCAGCCCCCTAACGTTGTGCAGCGGGACAGGTCTCTGATGACCGGGGCCCCCACTGGGGTCCACCCTGCAAGGCTTGAGGTCCTCACAGCACTAGCACCTATCCCAGGGCTCCTTCCCCTCCCAGATCCTGACCCCTTGGGCCACGCATTGCTTATTTTGGATTGGCAGGCGGCCTGAGCCCCAGGAAGAAGGAGGGGGGCTCAGGCAGCACCGGGGTGTGACTCATTTCTGTCTACCCAGCCGAGTGCCAAACAGAGAGGCTGGCAAGCAGGAGCCGGTCAGCAGCCGCCAACCAGCAACCGAAAAACCGCTCAGAGTGGCCAGGCCTCAATTTACACACAGGTCACCAAAGAATGGGCTTGGCAGGATGCCAGTCCTTGCCTCTCTGACCACCTGCAAGCCCCCTCGTCAGCATCTGCTCCCGTGACGAGCCCTCCCCTCTGTGCTCCGGCCACATGACTGACTTGCTGGTCCTCCCTCCCCTCGCAGAGGCAAGCATGTGGTCCTCCTCGCCTAGAACGCCCTGCACTGGTTTCCTCCCAGCCCCACTAGCTTGGCATGAAAGAATTCAGGCAGTCAGAAACGCACACATCTGGCTTCACAGCTTCCTGGTGTGGATCTTGGGCAAGTTGCGTGACTTCTCTCCGCCTCTGTCTCCTCCTTTGTAACATGAGACCTCCCTTGCAGGATTGCCGCAAAGATTGGGAGCAAGGTGGGCAGACACCAGTGCTTGGCCTGGAGCAGATGCCGACTACAGCACTGTCATTCTCTGCTCGAGGCCTGGCATCTCCCTGCAGGACCAGCCTGGAGGAACGTTCCAGGCCCCGGGGTTGCTCTCTCTTGTGCTGATGATCACCTTGATCTGGGTCACTTGGATAGCACTCCAGATGCCACCCTGTATTGCACTCGTGGCAAAAGGGAACATTTTGGTTGCTTAAGCCCGAGCCAAGCAAAAAACTGTCATCAATTCTTGCCCTCGAAAGGGAGCGGCAGATTCATACTGGGGATGCTGCCCTGGGGACTTTGGTTAGCCAAGGGCAGAGAAAAACCTGTCATTTCAAAGCACAGGCGAGTGCTTCATGCTGCTAACTGCTGGAGTCCTGCCTTAGCCAAGCTTATTCATGCTCACAGTCTGTATGTTGCTTGGGACATTTTTGGCTGCAAATGATAGAAATTCCACCGAGATCTCTAAAGGAAAAGTAATGTATATTGGCTCACTACCTGGAAAAGATAGTCTACAGGTGAGTCAAGCTTCAGGTACAACTGGATCCAAGGGGCTCTCCTTCTCTTTGCTCTGCTTTACTCTGTGTTGGCCCCGTTTCGTAGACGGCCTCAACATTTGACTAAGGATAGCAGTAGCTCCAGGCTTCGGTGGTACGTTGTTGTGTATTCCAAATCTGGCCACATCTACACACATCCCATCCCACATCCTTTTCTGAAATGTGACGTTAAGGTACTCCCATCAGGAGCTAGGGTTTATGGTCCCTCCTTTTGACCTTGAATGCCCTTTGAACTGCCTCAATCCACAAACAGTGGTGGAAGTTACATGTGATTTCTGAGGCTAGACCTTAAAAGCCAAGCATCTTCTACCTGGCTCATTCTCTCTGGGGACACTAGCCCTTGGAAACCAGCAACCAGGCCATCAGGAAGCCCAGGCTGGCTTCACAAAGAGACCCCATGGAGAGGACCTGAGGCCCCCACTGACAGCCACCACTGCCCGCATGAAAGGCTGGGCTTTCAGGGAACTCCAGACTCTGGCTTTCAAGACTTGCCATCGAGGCCCCAGACATCGTGGAGCAGTGAGGTCATCCACACTGTGCTTTGTCCTAACCCACAGAACCCATAAGCATGGTAGATGGTGGTCTTCTGTGACGAGCTTTGGGGTCATTTGTTACATAGCTATAGCAACTGCAATAGATTTCATGATCACCACGGCTCTAGATCTCAAGCGAGGGGCTCGATCCCCCTCTGCCACATCCAGTATTGGTCTCCAGTACAGATGCCGGTTGATTCAGCTTGGGCCTGAGTCCCCTCTAAAGCAGCTGCCGTGGCTAGAAGAGTGCAGAGCCCTGGCCCTCCGGCGGGGTCGTGAGCCACACTCTGGCCCGGTGAAGGGAGGGTGCAGAGACAGCCGCCCTGAGGACCGCAGGGACTTGGCCAGCGGTCAGGAAGGAAAAGTGGGATGCAGCTGTTCGAGGAAGTGGCGCCATCCTGGGGTGTAGAGGCCGCCCCACATCTTCCTTATGAATTGCTCTGCTCACCGAGAGAACGTTGTATTTATTAAGGTGCACGTGGTAGGGAGCTGGGCAAAGGAACCCAGCGAAATGAGAGTCATGCTACCTTTTCAGCCGTACTTGGGTGGGATCTGGAGAAAGCAGGATCACGTCACGATGTGCAAACTGATGCCTCGGTTACCCGTGTTTGTGTGAGGAACCGACTTTCCCCAGGGCCTGCTCTGTGCTCAGCACGGAGTGTTTTATATACGTACTCATTTGGTGAGCCCCCAGCTCTTGGAGGGCAGGGACTGAGCCTCCTGGGCAGCATCTGGCACACAATGATGTGTATTAATTAGGATTACATCTTGGCTAGTAGAACAGAGGCTGAAATAACAGTGGCTTAACCCAGGAAGAGGTTTCTTTCTTTCTCTCACAATTGCCCAAGACTAAACAATTCAGGCTAACATGACAACACTTGCTGCTCTGTTGTATTTTGTCTCGCTGTGCTGCCAGCCCCAATATGTTGTATCCACCCGGGGATCCAAGACGGCTGCTCCAGCTCCTGCCAGCACGTCTGCGTTCCAGCCAGGGCAGAGGGAAGCCAGAGGAGGGAAAAGGGCGCCCCCTCCCCTTTGAAGGCCCAGGAGTTTTACTCATTTCTTCTGCCTACATCCTATTTGCCAGAACTCAAGTCACATGGCCAGCTAGCTGCAAAGGAGTCTGGGAAATGTAGTTTATAGCCAGTGACCATGTGCCCACGGAAACCCAAGGTTTGTAATGCTGGAGGAAAAGGGGGAGAGTGGCCATTGAGTGACAGCCAGGAGACTCTGCCTGACACTCCCAAAGCGGTAGAGTTGGTAGTACTCCCCGCGGGAGTTGCGGTGTGTGCCCCAAGAGCTCAGGCCCCAGAGCCAAACGTTCAGTGGCTCTACCCTTTAAGAGTGGCGTCACCCCGGCCTCGATTTCCAATGTTTGTACCCATAAAAGAGGGGTGACGATAGCGCCCCCATGCCGTCGATTCGAAGATTCCCGCGGTAACATCTCTAAAACCGCGACGTGTTTACAAGTAAGGACGGGCTCCACTGGAAGTCTCTGTGATCCTAGGTAGCACAGAATGTAGTGCGTCTTACCACTGCCGGCGTCTCATATTGATGAAATGCAGTTGTTTTGAGGATGAAATATGGAGTCAACACGTTCTGTGTACGAGTGGAATTATCTTCTCGGGAGGTTATACAGAATGCAGACGTCAGTATTCACGTTTTCCGCTTGGCCAGTGCCGGGACTGTAGGAAGGACTCAGTAAATGCCGGCCATCGTTGGTATCAGCATGCCCCGGGGGGAGAAGGAAGGGGCTCGAGCAGCTGAGGCTGACCTACGCCCAGGGCTCAGTGAGTCGGTAAGCCCCCCATCCTTCAGCAAGGCAGGAGCCCGGCACGTCCTCCCTCCATCCCACTCTCCACTCTGGGGCTTGAGATCAATTTGGCAGTTGGTGGTGGGATGGAGGGGCTGGGGACCAGTCTACTTACGGACCGCTCCAGCAAAGTATCGCGAACTGGGGGTATTTGTACACAACGCATTCATTCCCCATAGTTCCGGAGGCAGGGTGCAGCACGGTGGGGCTCTGGTGACCTCTCACTGTACCCTCACGTGATGGGGGGCAGCGCAAGGGCAGCAAGCACCTCCTAATTCTCGGAAGGGCACGGGTTCCATCCCCGGGGCTTCATCCTTACGGCCTCATCCAGCACATCCCAAAGGCCCCACCTCCTCATGTCACATCAGGGGTAGGGTTTCAACGTGAGAATTTGTGGACATTCAGTCCACAATGCTTACCTTCTCGGTTTTTCATCGTAAGCCCTCCAAGACTTTTCTGTGGCTGCCTTACAAACGACCACGCGCTGGAGGGCTTCAAACCAGAGAAACGTATTCTCTCGGTCCTGGAGGCTGGAGTCTGAAATCGTGGTGTGGGTAGGGCCGTGCTCCCTCTGGAGGCAGCAGGGGCTGGGGTCCTTCCTGCCTCTTCCACCTTTGCGGGGCTCCTGGTGTCCCGTGGCCTGTAGCCGTGTCCCTCCGCCCTCTGCCTCTGCTGCCACCTGGCCCCTCCTCCGTAGTTGTGTCCTGTCCTCCTTTTACAAGAAGTGGGCCCACCTTAGGGCCCACCCTGACCCCATACGACCTCCTTATAGCCTAACCACACACCTGTTTCCAAACAAGGTCACGGTCCAAGGTTTCGGGCAGATGCGAATGTTGGGGGGCACCCTCTTCAGCTCAGAGCGCCCCTCCTCATGGTCTGCTCCCCGCCTGGCTTTGGTGGATTCTGCCCCTCCCCGCCTCCCTTTTGCTCTCTTCCTCTCCCTGGCACATCTGCCAGTTCTGCGTGGCATCCCCAACGCCACGCGTTCCGAACATTCTGTTCCCCACAGATGGGAAAGGCGGTGCCCCAGCCCTTCTGCCTGCTGCCTTTAAAACACAATAAGCTGGAGGAGAGACGAGGGAAGCTAAGCCTGGGAGCGGTAATTAGTAGGAAGGAATGTCGCCCGGCGTGAACTCACTCGGGCACAGCAAAATTTGTCACTGAGCCCTTCCTCGGAAGTCACCCCCTATTTACTTCCGTTTTATTTCTCTCTCAGTAAACCTTCCAGGTGGGCACTGAGCTTGTCAGAGTGCGAAGAAAAGAAGTAAGAAGGAGTTTGAGTGTGGCGTGTCGGCTGTGTCCTTTCCCGAGGTGACAAGGAAGCACACAAGGAAGTTGGTTGTGCGTGTGGGTTCCCGACGGGCTGGTGATCTCCGCGGGGACAGGAGAGTCCGTGGGGTCGGCGCGTTGAAATCAGCTCCTGGGCGCACGTGGGCCGCTGTGGCGCAGCGACGGGTTCGGAATTGTCTCAAAGGCACCCGCGCTCGGTTTTGTTAGAATTATGGAAAAAGTTTTCTGAGCTCAGGTTTCATTATTTAGAAGCTGGAAGGGAGCTGAAGAAATCCAACAGAGCTCAGTGGTCCCCAGACCAATTTTAGCCCTGCCAAATGCCTTGAAAATTTCTGTGAATGCTCTCTTTCTTGTTCTGAAATGAAACTCTTAGGAAACCTAATCTATCCACACACCCACTGCCAAAAACAACCCACATGAGGCCCTCACTGTAACGGAAAGGAAAGGTCATCTGAAATCAAGCAGTATGGATTTCAAAGACAGGAGTTTGGGGCTGGCCCTACTAGGTGACACGGTGGTCCGTCACTTGCACCGTGGTGTGGGGAAGCTTGGTGACACCAGCATGTCCCATGAAGGCTCAAACACCATGAAGGCATTGCTGCCGGCAATGCGATTTTCCAAAATGGTGACCGACTCTCTGCCAAGTCCAAGTAGAAGCGACGATTTCCCCTTCACTGCGTGGTCATTGCGGTCCTGGACACCCCGGCGTACATTACAGCTCTGCAGAAAGCAGACAAACTGGAAATGGAGCTGGTTTCTCGACCGATAAATTATAAGAGGCTCTTTCATGTCCACGAAGGTCGGGTGGGACACTGGAAAGTTGGAGAGGTTGGGGGACTCTCCATTTTGGGGAACTGTCCCACTCATAGAACCCCTACAAATTTCTAGAATACTCTTTAGGGGGCAGTAGTGCCCCTGTTGAGGACCAGTGATGTGTGGGGTCCCTCCTTTTTTAAGGTAAGCAAAAGGAGGCTGGTGATGGAATGGGGCTCACCGAGGTCACCCCGTGGTGTAGCCACAGAACCGAGTTTCGAAGCGGGAACCCTGACCCCTTACCCCAGGCTTCCTTCCCGCAACAGAGGGCCCTTCCTTCCAGCACTCAGTCTTTCCTGCTGAGAGATGGGAGGCTGATCCTAGGCTAGGTAGCCTCGCGAGCTGCAGAGGCACCCAAACCAGCATCCTGGAGGAGGAAAGAGGAGTCCCACAGCAACCCAGATACCACTTTACGACAGGGAAGCGTCTGGAACGCAAATTTTGGAGTCCGACGGACCAGGGCCCGCGTCCTGACTCTTACTGTCAACTACCCAGTGGCTTCATCTCACTCTGAGCCTCCGTTTTCTCACCTGTAGAATGGGGTTAACCGTCTGACCCATCTGTAGGGGTGTTGAAGGACTTGGTTGGAAACGTGCATGTGGAGGGCTTCCTTAGCCCAGGACCCCGGGCAACTGGGCCAGTTCCACTTGGCGACCAGGAGAGGCTTGTGGAAGGCCTCGGTTGGGCGTGTGCTTGTGTACGTGCGGAAGCCCTCCTCAGTTAATCCTGTACTTTGTTTGGTTTATAATCCGGCAGCTTTTAGGACAGTCAGACCGTTGCATAGACATCATTGCTACCTGCTTCCAGAATCTCATCACCCCAAAAAGAAGCCCCGAAGCCAGTAGCAGTCACTCCCCACACCCCTGCCCTTCAGTCCCTGGCAAGCGCCGATCTGCTTTCCGTCCCTGCAGATTTGCGTAATCTGGACATTTCATGTGCATGGAACCCCATCGCGCCTGGTGTTTCATGACTGACTCATGCTCTCAGCAAACGTTCCGGGTTCGTCCCCATGGCAGCCCGAGGCGGGACCTCATTACTTCTCACAGCTGAGGTCTCTCTACTGGGTAGACCGCACTCTTCTGGGGCTTTCGTTACTTGCTGGACACTTGCTCTTGCCCCACAGTTTGGGCTCTTATGAATAATGCTCCACTTTGATGGGATTACGCCCGGCGCGTCCTAGGTGCTGAACACGAGTGAGCTGAGTCTCTTCCTCATCTGGGCCTTTGCTTGGGGTGGAAGGACATGGATGGGGCAAGCCTGGGTTGGGATCCAGTTCTGTATAAGCCTCTGTGTGCCTTGCTGTCTCTGCATCTCTGTCTCCTCAGTGAGCAAATGGACGGTTAGGAGGAATCAAGATAGGGTTTTGTACCTGACTAGCCCGTAGGAGGTGTTAAGTTCATGGTCTCGTTCATCTGAGGGCAGCCCCTTTAATGCCTAAGTGCCGCTCTCTGGCAAGAGCTGGGTGTCGCCCTTCCACCCAGCTCCCATTTGTAGGGTCCAGTGGGTTTCAGGGAGGAGCACTCTGGAGCCGGCTTACAGCTTCCCAGCTCTGCAGTCAATGACCTTGATCGGTAGCTTGAAATCAACCGAAGTGGGAGTCTTTACACCCTGGAAATCTGCAAACCTTCAAGTGAGGGCTTCCCCCAGCCCCTGAGAGCCTGTTGTTAAACATTAACCAGCATACCACGGGTGCTCGAACTTTCTGTCGGGCTAACCTGGGTGGCAGCAGGCCAGAGAGGTTAGGAGGAGGTCAGGTGAGACCGCCTGTGGGTGAAGCCCTAAGGTGCTGGAGCAGACACGTTTTCTGCCCAGCACCCCTCCCACTCCTGGCCACACAGGGCCGGCCACCCACTGGGGAGGCGGACACTTCCGTCGGAACCTGACCCTACAGCCAGTAAGGCCTGGTGTGGGGGCTGCTTTGGGGGAATGCTTAAGTCTTGTAATGCCCGAGATACACCTGTTCCTGGGTCTTTCCACGTTCCTGCCCGTGATGCCCCTGACGACAACAGCCATCACATTCCATGTGCAAACGAGCGTGCCGGGGATGAGCAGAAAGAAAGAGGCGGGGTCCTCAGTGGCACCCTTGTCCCCCAAACCAGCCCTGGAGCTGCCCAACTCTGGACTGCTCCCATTAAATCGTACAATTCTTCGTTGTTTAAGCCATTTTTAGCCCAATGATCTGCTGCCTGCAGCCCGCTTCATCCTGACCCAGCTGCCGACGCAGGAAGAGAGCAGCAGGAGACTGGGCTTCCCTGAGGGTCGGGGGCAGCTCGGATGCAGGCGCTGAACCGTGCCCTAGAGCTGGCCGGACAAGGGTTCTTCCAATTCAGGAAGCGGCGGAGAAACGGAGACAGTATTAGAAAAAACACATCAGCCAAAACCGGCTTACAAAGGAGGAGGGAGTCTGAGCAGTCCTGCAGCCAGAGGAAACCGGACAGTCATTCCAGATCCTCCCACAGAGAGAGGCCCGGCCCCGGGGCGCTTCACGGACGGCGCTCTACCGGACCCTGCGAGTCCACCGCCGCGGTCCCAAAAACTCTTCCCGCGAGTACGGGAAAGGAGGAGCATTTCCAGACTCGTCCTCTGAGGCCACCGAAATCCCGATGCTGAAAGAACACGGACACCAGTAGTGTGAGAAAGGAAAATTAGACGTCAACACTACCCACGAGCACACACCCAGGAATCTTACAGTATCGGCAAGCCCAGTCTTTGATCTATAAAATGGTATTGTAAATGTACACCAGGGACACCGGAATGATTTGATAAGTGAGAATCTATGTCCGTTGTCACAGGAGCAGACTGAAGGAGGACGCCGAGGCAGAAAGAGCAGTAGCTAAAACCAGCTTCCTTTTATCTTAAAAACTGGGAAATTAAGAACAAAATTAAACTTTGGCTGGCTCAGTCAGTGGAGCATGCAACTCTTTTTTTTTTTTAAAGATTTTATTTATTTATTTGATAGACAGAGATCACAAGCAGGAGGAGAGAGAGGAGGAAGCAGGCTCCCCACTGAGCAGAGAGCCCGATGCGGGGCTCGATCCCAGGACCCTGAGATCATGACCCGAGCCGAAGGCAGAGGCTTAACCCACTGAGCCACCCAGGCGCCCCCGAGTGTGCAACTCTTAATCTCAGGGTTGTGAGTTCAAGCCCCATGTTGGGCATGGAGCTTGCTTAAGATAAAAATTTTTTTAAAAGTTTTTTTTAATGCCTTAAAAAGAACACAATTAAACTTTCTTAGTATGATAAACCACACCTACCAAAATGCTTTAGTAAATACCATTCTTAGTGGTGCCCATTCACGGCAGTGTCTTTAAAATCAGGGGCAAGGCAAGGGTCCTTCAACATTGTATGGGGGCAGTTACCAGCCTAGGGAGTGAGAAAAGCAGTAAAAACCCTCAGAGGTGGAAAGGAAGAAACAAAGCATCAGTACTCTCAGATGATATGACTAGTAAAAACCTGAACCTACAGGGGCGTCTGGGTGGCTCAGTGGGTTAAGCCTCTGCCTTCGGCTCGGGTCATGATCCCAGGGTCCTGGGATCGAGCCCCGCATCGGGCTCTCTGCTCTGCGGGGAGCCTGCTTCCTCCTCTCTCTCTGCCTGCCTCTCTGCCTACTTGTGATCTCTGTCAAATAAATAAATAAAATCTTTAAAAATTAGAAAAAAAATAAATAAGTAATCTTTTAAAAAAAAGATTCTACAGAAAAAAAATAATTAGGAACGATAAGAGTTTAAGGTTTAAGGTCATGTCCAGTAATTAAGAACTCAGATGTAGAGCCACAGGAACGGAGCGGCAGGCGGCTGGACTTAGGCAGAGGCCCCAGGGCACGGTCCATCACAGAGCCATGGGTCCCCAGGATGGGTTGTGCCCAAGGCCAGAGCTGGTGCAAGAATGTGGGTGGGTGGGTTCCGCCTGGCCGGAGAGGAGGCATGGCAGGGTGGGGAGCAGACGTTTCCTGGTGCTAACCTCACAAATCCCACGCTTCACTCTCCACTGGTCCCGGAAATACCATCTCCGGCTTTCGTCCAGTCAGCCCGCCTGCAACCAAACGGTCACGTTCGCGAGCAACAGGCCCACTCGGCCCGGCGCCCTTGCTCTGCTGCCAGCGAGCCTGGCGTCTTCGTACCTTTCTCCTCTGTCTCTGCGTGCCTGCTGCCCTCTGGCCCTCACCTCCCAGAAGAGAGGATGTGCTTGAGCACGCCTGTCCTTCACCCGTGCTCACCCGCGCTGGTTCTCCTCTGACGCTGCCTCACCAACTACCCCAAACCAGTCTCCAGAAGAAAAAAGGAAATTGTGCAGTTGATGAAGAGTCTGTGTTCTGAGCGGGGCTTGGCAGGGGCCGCGGGTCTGTGCTCTGTGTGGACTCAGGTGGGGCAGTTCGTCTCCCGAGGGTGATCCCGTGGCTGGGAGCTGAGATCTGCGGAAGGTTCTCTCACTCGGAGGGCTGATGGAACCTCACCCTGGCACCGGCATGGGACCTCTCCATGGGGGCCGCCTTCCGAAGGTAGCATCCCAAGAGAACCGGGTGGAAGGTGCCTCACCTTTATGACCCAGTGCCAGCTGGGATAGCGTTACTCTGACCACGGTCACAAGCCCGCTCCAACTCAAGGGAGAGAGATCTAGTCCCCACATCTTTTGGGAGGAGCAGAAAACTCCCAGTATAGAAGAGCGTGCAGTTGGGAGGTAATGTTGGGAAAACACAACCTGTAACTCCTTCCCTGGCTCCCGGCCCCCCCTTTGTCTCACAGTCCCACCCTCCGTCCATAGAGGAAGCCCATGACCCAGGCTGGGCCAGCCGTAATGCACTGTCGCTCCAGCCGCAGGGATCGGGCCGCCCGTGGGCACGTGACCCGGACCAGGCTGGCAGAAGCCAAGCCCGTGGCCGCAAGCCCCGTGTCAGGAACGGAGAGTGTGGCAGAGAGACACAGATGAAACCTTCCTATTGCTGTCTACCCAGGACTCTTGTCCTCAGGGTCTTATGAGGAAAACGAAGCCTAGCTGGACAAGCCACAGGACTGTGACAGCTTGTGTGACAGCTGAGCACAATCGCAGATTATCCCCGGAACAAGCTGCCACTTTCCCGTCCACGCCGCGCCCATCAGGGAAACGGACGGAAAGCCCAGGATCCCCGTGGATGGTGACTCTGGCTGAAGAGCTGCTCACGGAGGGACCACGTCTCTTTCGTTCATCTTTCCAAGCACCGGACATGGAAGACTCTGGATAAACTTCTCTGGATGAGTGAGGGAGGGGAGCAGACCAGCAAAAGGCTCCGTGACAGGGGTCCAGGGTCAGATAAACCTGCGTGCAAAGCCCACTCCCTCCTCTCACCGGCTTTTGGATCTTGGGCTCTCGGCCTCGGTGCCCGATCTGTCAAAGGGCGATGGATGCCACGATCAACCACCCCCGCGGCTTGCGCTAAGGACGAGCAGGTCAAACGGGGGCTCTGTCTGGTGGTGTTACTGGTCCAGGCAGGAGCGACGCCGGCACTGAGGACAGAAGAGGTGGAGAGTAACGGGGAGGTGCCCCCACCTCTGTGCCCACAGGGGTGGGTTCTGGTGCCAGCATTTACACGTTCCTGACCCTCAGACGGGGCGGTTTGGGCTGGGCTCAGCTGGTGACTCTTCCGTGGGACGGTGTGGGATCACTCACGTGGCTGTAGGGGTTTGGTGGTTGGAGGTGGCAGCAGCCGCAGGCCTGGTGGTGGTGGTGCTTGGCTCTCCTCTGCTCCGCACAGCCTCATCTTCCATCTGCAGACTGGGTCTCCTCGTGGCCATCCAAGAGACCAGGAGTGGGGACCGCAGGGCCCCTCAAAACTGAGGTCAGAGGTCACACATCGCTCCTGCCACACTGTGTGGACCAAAGCCCTTTGCACATTTGCCCGGACACTTCATGGAGGGGCAGGTCCCTAGGCCTATGTGCTTCAGTTCCTTCTCCCAACCGTACCCTCCCCTTGAAAACCTGCCCCCGAAATCTGCGGCTTTTCCTCTGAATAGTTTTCTACTGCTGTCGTCCTAGGTTGCCGCAAACCTCGTATTTAAGTTCTGGAGGTCCCAAGTCTACAACGGGCTGTGGGTCTGCGTTTCTTCTGGGCCTCTGGAGGTGGATGTGTTCTCAGGCTTCTCCCGTAGTTTCTGGAGGCGCCGTGCTCCTGGCCTGTGGCTCCCGCCCACCTTCCCAGCCAGTGGCCTAGCGCCTTCGCCCCTGTCTGACCCCCTGCCTGCCTCTCCTGCCCCTAAATTGCATTTACGCCTCGCCTCATTGTCCGGAACATCAATCCACTCATCTCGACACCCTTCATCACATGGACACGGGCCCTTTTGCCACGCGAGGTAAATACTCATGGGTTCCGGGGGCTTGGGACCGGACACCGGGGGGTGGTTACTCTGCTGCAGAGTCTCACTCACGTGCTTTCTCTCTAGTCTGGTAGCTTCCAGACTTTCTCCAGCCTATTGCCCTATGCGGTGTAAGACAAAAGAGCCTGCCCCACTCTGTGTAATTAAGGGCTGGGCTCCCCAGCCCACCTGCCAGGCCACGCCCTGCCTGCGGCGTTGGCCGCGGCCCGCACCCTCCCCACACCTCCACTTCCCCACCTGCACGCGGGGGCTGCTCGCGTCCTGCGGCTGCTTTAACGAAACGGCACACGCTGGAGGCCAGTCGTCCAAGGTCACGGTTTCCGGGGAGGACGCTGGCGTGCGGGCTGCCACCCTCCCGTCGGGTCCTCACATGACGGAGGGAGCAGGCACGCTGTCCGATGTCTCTGATCCTCTCGGGGCGGGGGGCCCCCTGGGACTCCTTCCGGCTGGGATCGTGGCTGCACGTTCAGCCACGTTGGGCTTTGACGGGTGGACGTCCTCCCAGCCACGCACCCTTGCAAGCCAGAAGGAATGGAGATCCCTGCCTCCCTTCGCGGCTCCCACCCTCCTTCCTGGCTCCTTTTGTTTTCTGCCCTCCATCTTCTTTTCCACGCTGCCATTCGTCTTTTCTTTTTTTTATTTTTTAAGATTTTATTTATTTATCTGACAGACAGAGATCACAAGTAGGCAGAGAGGCAGGCAGAGAGAGAGGAGGAAGCAGGCTCCCCGCTGAGCAGAGAGCCCGATGTGGAACTCGATCCCAGGACCCTGAGATCATGACCTGAGCTGATGGCAGAGGCTTAACCCACTGAGCCACCCAGGCGCCCCAACACTGTATTTTAAAGGTGTGCCCAGATCAGTGGCCATAGCTGCTGTGTGTTTTTATAACCGCACAGAGCTGTCCTCTGATGCAGGTCCTGCATACTTTCCCCGATCTTTTTTCTTAGAACAAGTTGCCCAGAAGCAGAACGTAATGTGCAGATTTGTTTTCAGGTGACTATTAGGTGTGTCCATCCCCTGGGAAAATAGGTAGAGGCCACGGGGGATGCCCCGTGTCTTGATGAAGGGCTGCCTGGAGTGGCATAAAGTCCCAGGCATTTCCACTGGTGAGGGCAGAGGGCCTGCAGGAGCCCAGGACATTCTCCGAACAGTCTCCACAGGCTTGGCTGTGGGAGATGTAAACACACCAAAGCTCCAGGTTCACAGAAATGACACGCGGGGACTCCCCCAAACCAGGCAGGAGGCCAGACCCTGTGTCCTGAACCGAACTGGTCCCTGTATTTGATTCCAACAGGTGGCCTCCCAGCGGCTCTCCCCTAGCTCAGGGACCATTCCTATTTGTGGGGGACCTCCATGAACAAGGGAGTGTGAGGGGTCTGCGGAGTACAGATCCATTCCCCCCAAGCCCGGTGACCAGCAGCCGGCTGCTGTCAGACCCGCTCAACCCGCTCCCCCCCTGCCACCGGAGCCTTGAGAGCAGGCACCAGTCTGCCCAGCCGGCCTGCCTGAGACCCGGTTCCAAATCACCCAGTTGCCCCCGCATTTTATGGATCTGTTTGTGCCATCTGTGTACAATACATTTATTGGTATTAACGTGGTGATCAATTCTGTGTGTTAGATAGTAAAGGTTAAGGTCAGGTAGGCAGGGTCCTGAACATGCTATCCTCTTTGGTCCCCCTGAGTCGCTCCCCAAACAGCCATGTGACCTCTGGATGTCATCCCATGGCTGGAGACCCAGCCCTGGTAGGGACTGCATGGTCCTGCATGAGCCGTGTGCTTCCTGGGTGAGACACGCTTCTCTTAAGAAGCTGCCCAGGAGTCCCTGGGGGGCTCAGTGGGTTAAGCCTCTGCCTTTGGCTCAAGTCATTGTCTCGGGGTCCTGGGATCGAACCCCACATTGGGCTCTCTGCTCAGCGTGGAGTCTGCTTTCTCCCTCTCTGCCTGCCTCTCTGCCTACTTGTGATCTCTGTCAAATAAATAAATAAATAAAATCCTTAAAGAAAAAAAAAAAGAAGCTGCCCATCAGGACTTCTGACTGCTGGCCACCTGTTTGTGCTGTGACCGGCCTCACGTCTTCCCAGGCCCATGCGGATCCTGCTGTGGGCAGGCGGGGGCCCTCCTTGTCTTCTCCCGGGAGTCTTCAGGCCACGCAGCAGGTGGGATGTGAGCTGGTCCGTGGGATGTCTCAGGGCCGGTTGGAGAGCATAGCCCTGTGGGTACAGGAGGCAGAGACAGACTCAGTCTGCATGGTGGGTGCGTTAACCCTAACAAGGAAGAGCAAAGCGTCAGAGGAGGAGGTTTCTCTCTGACTCTCTCATGTCAAGGTCAGGGTGGCAGGGTTCAGGCATCTCCTTGCTCAGAACTCTCCGAGTCCCCTGGTGCTGACTTGTTCACCAGGCTGCAGGCCGGCCCCTGGGGGGTCTGCACACAGAGGGGTCCCAGGCGCTGCCAGGCAGAGACCTCAGTTCTGAGGCTCTGCTCCAAAGGTGGCCCTTTGGAGGTGTCCCAGGCATGGGGGAGAGGCCGGGCCTTCATCTCCTGCAGGGACCACTGGGGGCTGTGGCTCCAGGCAAGGCCTCTGTCTTCAACTGAGGGTGTTCCCAGAGAGGGCGGAGGTGGAGGACCACCTCCCAGCAGCAGGTGGAGTGGGTGAAGGGCCACGTTCCCTGGGGCACATGGTGCCTAATCGGGCTGGCGAACCTCGGGATGCACCCCAGCCGGCAGGAAGGGGGTGTGAGGGAGGGCGCCCCCCAGGCTTCAGGGAGGCATTCGGGAGCTGTGCACCTCACCTCTGCTCAAGCCCCTGGTTGGAACCCAGTCCCCTGGCTGCGTCTCCCTGCAAGGAGGCCGGCGGTGTGGTGTTTATTGTGAGCCGTGTGCGCCTGTCGGAAGCCAGGGGTCTCTGCTGTGAGAGCCACGGGCCGGCTCAGAACCCAGGGGCCCTGAACGTGACTGCTGGCAAAGGAGAGATTCAGGCCTGACCGTCTGCTGTGGGGAGGAAAGGTGGGAAGTTTAGGAGAACTCAGGAGGTCCATGCGTGTTCATTTTCTAGGCTGCATAATCGTTATCACAAGCTTAGTGGCTGCAAACACCCAGTTGCTGTGGGTCAGGAGTCCAGGCCCAGCTGTGGTGGGTCTCTGCTCCAGACCTCGCCATGGGCTGCAGTCCTGGTGTCGGCTGGGCTGCGCTCTCATCCGGAGAGTCAGCCGGGGAGGCTGGTTCCAGGCTCACGCAGATCGCTGGCGGTATTTATCTCCTTGTGGCTGAAGGACCCAGGATCTCACTTCATCGCTGGCTGCACTTGGAGGCCACACTCAGGCCCCGCCTCATGGCTCAGGCCACCGGCACTTCCTAGCATGGCCGTTTACTTCTGTGAGGCCCTTGAGAGGCTCCCTCTCCCTCCACCTGCTAAGACAGAGCCTTATGTGATGAAATGTAGTGGCATCCCACACTCCGTTGGTTAGAAGCAAGTCACGGGGGCGCCAGGGTGGCTCAGTCAATTAAATGTCTGACTCTCGGTTTCGGCTGAGGTCATGATCTCGGGGTCGTGGGATTGAGCCCCGCGTCTGGCTCCGTGTCTGCTCAGTGTGGAGTCTGCTTGAGATCCTCTCTCTCCCTCTCTCTCTGCCCCTCCTCCTGCTCTGTCTCTCAAATCAATCAATCAATCTTTTTTTTTTTTTTTTTAAAGAAGCAAGTCACAGGTCTTGCCCACACCTGATGGGAGGGGATCCCACAGGACGTGGTTCATGGCCAGTCGCCGTGGTATGTGTCTGCCACAGCATGAGCCTTGAAAACAGTTGCAGAAGGCCTTTGTCTCCGCTACTGCTGTGTGACCTCGGGGCAAGCTACTCACCTTCTTTGGGTTCCAGCGTCCTCACCTGTGTGACTAAGCAGTAGAGGTCAATAGTCAGTAGTTTCAACACTAAAATAGATGCACGTTTTTCTTATGTTTGAAGATGGTGTTCAGCTAGCAATGCTGTTCTTGTGTTAATCCTAGGAATGCTCCCAACTCTGGCTACACACACTAACCATAACCAAGTGTGCCACAGAGTGAACAGGTCATAGCCATGTCTGTATAATTCTCCGAGGGCAGGAATGCCACCGCCGCTTCACGGACCAGGACACCTGGCTCAGAGAGGCTGAGGGACCTGCCCAAGCCACCCAGCTAGAAAACGGCAGGGCTGGGCACTCGGCCCAGGCAGGCCCAACTTCAAAGCATGTGCCCTTCCCCCGCTGTCCCCTCTGTCTCTAAGTGGCAGCTGTCACTGCTCTCTGATGGAATTTAACTTTCCAGCAGGCAGGCTGGGGGGGGAGGAGACCGCTTGCTCTGACCTTGACAGAGTGCTGGGGAAAACCTGGGCCCGTCACCAGGCCTTCCTGCTGACCCCTCCCCTTCACCGAGCATCCCCTTCCAGCAGAGCATCCCCTTCCAGCAGAGCTCAGGAGGGGACAACGTGGCTCTCTGGTAGCCAGGCTGGCCCTGGAGTGTGCTGACTGTCCCCACACATCTTTATGACACCCCATCTCAAGGAGAACAGTGACCCAACCGGTCACCTTCAGTGAAATTGTGTTCAGAACCCGCTGATGCACTTGCCTGCCACTGCCTTTCTGACTCTTACTGGGCTTTCTGTCTCCACTGATGGCAGCTGGGCTCGGAAGGCGAGAGGCTGGCTGTTGCACACCGGCAGTAGGACTGCGTGGGGAGGGGCTCATGGGTGGTGTAATGTACAGGGGCGTGGCAGGCAGAGCACCAGGACGATAACGCAGTGACCCCACGTGGACAGCTGCCGAGCTTCATCCACACTGGGCCTGGGGCGTGCAGGGGACTGGGGCTGGAATGTGGGGGAACTGAAGCCATAGCCTTGAAGGGTGTGACCTTCAGGTGAGAGACCTGGCCAGATGCCAACCTGGGGGAAGGGTCCAGAGGAGGAGACACGCGGACCTCCTTCTGCACCTTCCCACTTACCTTGTACCAGGGCACCCTCCGGGCTCCAGAAGCCAGAGAGCAAGGAGGGCTGTTTCTGCAGAACGCACAGGTCAGCTCCGAGGGCGGAGAGCAGGGTGGACGGGTTGGAGAGTGGGTGGGCAGGGTGGTCTTGGCGGCGGATGTCCGAGCAGGTGTTTGTGTGGGCGTTGGCGTCAAGCTTTGTGGCGGGCTAAGGATGTGGCCGAAATCACAGCGCGAGCAAGTGACAGGGCCTGTGCGTTCGTTAGACTTCCTGGCCTGGAGCTGGGTGCAGGAGGAGGACCCGGGGAGAAGGGGACTGTTCTGCAGGAGAGATGGAGGATTGGGGCTGGGGGCGAGAGAGCAGAGGGAGGGAGCACGTGAGGAGGGCTGGAGGCAGCGGGGCAGAAAGGAGCCGGCAGGTGGCGGGAGGCTGCGGTGGGGACCAAGGTGACTAGCAGCCTGACTCTGTGATGGCACGCTGCCTTCAATACCCAAGAGGCCTATGATAGCAAAAAGCAAACTGTATGCAACTTTGGGGGAAAGAAGCCGTATCTTCCTGACTCAGTGGCTGGGAAGGAATTAACAAGGCCCCCAACACATACTGTGGAAGAAGACATCGTCGCTTTGACATTAAAAATGTGAAAACTTCCGGGGGCCCCTGGGGGCCCTGTCAGTTAGGCGTCTGCTGTCGGCTCAGGTCGTGGTCTCAGGGTCCTGGGATGGAGCCCCTTGTCCGGCTCCCTGCTCAGCGGGGGCGTCTGCTTGTTCCTCTCCCACTCTCCAGCTCATGCCCGCGTACACGAACTCTCTCTCTCTCTCTCTCTCCCAAAAAAGTAAATAAAATCTTTAAAATGTAGAGATTTCCGTTACAAGTGAAGACACAAGTCACGGACTAAAAGTTACTCGCCGTATAAGCAGCCAAGGAAAGCGTAGTTTCTAGACCATCTGAGGAGCTTCGGAAGACCCGTCAGTGAAAGACGAGGGACCAGATGGAAAGACGAGCAAAGCGCACAAGCCGTCGGGCAAGCGGGAGAAGGGGCTTGGGCCCAGAGTGCTGAACACTGCGGGGCTCGCCGGCCCGCGGGAACGCACGGGCCGGGTCACAGTGCGCCCCCTTTCACGCCCAGCAGGCGGGCAGAGCACCAGGCGTGGTCGGGATGGGGGATGAAGGCATGTGGCACTCGCAGCAGGAAGGCCCCGCGGGCATCCCCGCAGCAGAGACGCCACGCACGCGCCATGACCCGGCAGTGAGTGCCCTGCGGAGGGCAGGCCACAGAAGACTGCCCCGGGTGTGCAAAGACACGCAGAGTGTTCACGGGACTGTTGTTCGTAACGGCAAGCAGCCTGGGAGCGCCGATGGGCGGGAGAAGGAATCACTCCGTTATGGTAAGTTTGTACAGTGGGATCCTGGGGACTTGACAGTTAATGAACGAAAGCTGGTAAACCCCCCAACATAATGAATCAGAAAAGCCGAAGGGCCAGCGTGGTGTGGCTGCGGCCCAGGGAAGGTGGTCTAGGGCTCACCCGGGAGCTGTCCGCGGTGCTGAGAGCCGGACCCTCCCCTACGCGCCCCTGCCTGTCGGTGGCTCCACGGCTCAGGCTGGCGGGGACCGGGTGGGAGGCCGGTGGCGCAGGATGTGCGTGGGGGGGGGCTGACGGGAGTGTGTGCGTGAGTGTGGGTGGGTGTGCCCAGCCGAGGGGGCAGGGGTGTGTATGTGAGTGGGGGTGAGTGGTGGGGAGCGGAGTGTGTGTACGCATGGCACATACATGGACGAGTGTGAATGGGTGTGCTTGCCCGAGGGCGGGCGTGTGAGAGTGTATGTGAGCGCCGGTGTGAGACAGTATGAACGTGCGTGCACTGTGGCAGTGTGAGCGGCGTGTGACAGTGGGCGTGTGAGTGCGTGCTCACGGGAGGCTGAGCCCTGAGGCCACAGGTGGGAAACCCTGAGCGGACGGCCCCCCAGTGCGGGTGACATGGGGGCCATCCCCGAGGTCCCCATCCCTGGGCACGGGCCACTCTGGCAGCTAGAGCAGAGGGGGGCCCGAGGAACAGGATTGCTGGCCTCCTTAGGAGTCGCCTTTAAGGGAAGATCGCAGTGATGGGGCCCCAGGCATGAGGACCTCGGGTCCCCCAGTTCTTTCTTCAGGAAGGTTCCTACCAGGTGCACTACCTTGGAAGTCCAGCAGGTGGCACTGCCCAGGCAGTTTGCAGTGGGATGTCCGGGTCTGGGCCCAACCCCCTGTGTGCAAGTTGGGGAAACTGAGGCAGGACTTCTCCTGCCCCCCGAGGCTTTTCCTTCCACACCAGGGAATTCATGGCACCACCACAGGTGCCAAGCGTTCATGGGGAGGTGCTCCATGCCCAGGGCTGTGAACAGTGGTGAGCAGAGCAGGTCAGGGCTCCCTTGGGATTTCTCATCCCTGAGATGGGACAGGTGTGTGTCCTGTGGGAAGTGCCTGGCCCTGAAACAGTGCCCTCAGCCCACGTCCAGCCCAGTGTGCCTGGGAGCCCCCAGCGTCGGCTGACCCCGGGCCCCTCTGGATTTACGGTTATGGCTGTGCACCTCCGCTCCCTCATTAGCCCCTGGTGTCTTCTGTCTCCAGGTTTGGGGGACAGGCAGCACGTCCCAGTGCACAAGAATGGGGACACAGATGGACATGAGACACCCTGCAAAGGCACTGGGGCCCCTCCACGTGGGCACCTCAGCGAGCCCTTGCCTGCTGTGCTGGAAGGGGTGTGTTCAGGATGCGCTCAAGTCTCAACCGTTACTGTGGACGTGGCCCTTCTTGGAAACAGGGTCTCTGGAGAGGTGCTCCAGGGAAGCTGAGGTCCTGCCGGGTGGAGTAGGGGGAGCTTTAGATCCAATGTCAAATGTCCTTAGGAGAAGAGACACAGAGACAGACACAGCCAGCCCAGAGGCCCCATGGGGTCTGCGGAGAAACGCCCTGGGTTGGTAGCCAGCATCAGCACCGGGGGAGGCAGGAAGGATCCTCCTCTAGAGGCCTGAGGGCATGTGGCTCTGCTGACACCTTGATCTCAGTCTCCTGGCCTCCAGAATAGGAGAGAGCAGACTTCTTTGTGCCCAGCCCCGCGGTGCTCGTGTGGAGGGCACACCCGGGATCAGGAGGGAGCTTCTGGCTCGCAGCAGCCCCGAGGGGCAGGCTGGCTCCCCACCCCCTTTTCCTCCGAGACCTGGCTTGGCAGGGCTGAACACAGGCCAGGTGGACGCCTCTGGGGCTCCTAGCCAGACTTGGCCCAGATCTCAGCTCGGCGGCTGGATGCAGACCCCTCAGCCACCATGTTCACGCACACGTGTCCCGGTGTGTCCCCCACCCTGGCTCGTGCATCCTCTGAACACACACCTGAGTGGCGCTCCAGGCTGAGGCATGGTGAGGGGTCCTGTGCCTGCCACTTACAAGGCAGGGACATGCCCTTGGAGCCTCTGCTGTCCCATCTGTAAGGGCTAGTCCTAGCTGGCCCACTGGGCTGTCGTTAGGATGACCCCAGACATTGCCGTCCCCTGCGGGAAGAGCAGGTACTCCGTGAGCAGCGGACCCTGACTGCGGTGTGCAGTGCAGCCTAGAAGACAGGGTGGGCGAGCCGAGTGAGGGACGGCAGCTCCTTGATTCCCACCTGTGAGCGGCCGGCCTGCCGCAGGGAAGCTGGTGGTGGCTCAGGCAGGAGGCGCGGGCCTGGGGCAGCCCAAGGACCAAGAGAGAAGAAAAGTCCACCTATGGGTAGGGTTCACACATACAGCTCCCCCACAGCTGGTGGGTTAAAACCTGAGTATTGAAGACACACAGGTTCCGCTGGCAGAGCTTTGGAAACGGATGAGCAGATGCCGTGAGGTTCAAAACCGGTCTTAGCTTCGGATGCACGGGATCCAAATGGAAGGTTCCCAAAGTCGGGGTGAAGTCGGGGGGGAGGGAACGGCACGCAGTGGATCACGTGATTTTCTAGCAACATGTGTCAGAGGTCCAGTTTCAGAGGCTGACCTTAAAATCCGTTCACACGAGCCTAGGGCCTGACCATACACCCCAGGGCAACGGCGCGCACAGGCAGGAGCAAGTGGGGGGCCTGGGAGTCTGATGGGGGGAGGACACGGCAGCCCTGGGCGCCACGTAGGGGAGGGCGGCGTGGTCTGGCCCGCTGGGCCCCCTCTACGGCCAGAAGCATCTGCTTCTGTCTGTACCGGAATAGGCAGCGAGAGCCCCAGGGGAGGGAAGTTGAGGTTTGATTTTTGTGGCTTTGTTTAAGGTCAGATATTTCTGTAGGAGCCACATGCTGGGCGTCTCGTGGGGCGCTGTCCTCCTGCTGTCAGTGGACACGTAGGCCACAAAATAAACGAGTTACTCCTGTCTGATTTGTCACTGAGGTGTAAGCTTTGGCAAGTGTGGCTGATTTAAACAAACCGTCCAGCACGGGCCTCAGGGTCCCTTTACCCTGCTAAAGCCAGGCCGGCCAGAGAGCAGTCCCAGACACAAAAGCCACTTTGTGCTTGAAGACGTCCCCCCGGTGTTATTTATCATGGGAAGTACTGGGAACAGCAGACGCGTCCCGCCACAGGGGAGGGCGGAGTGATCAGCGCCGTTCCTCCACGGAGCCTCACCGGACCGTCCGCAGACACAGCTGGAAATGTTACCCTGTGCTCTCGAGACCCGGCAATGTCACTGCCAAGAAGCCCTCTCCAAGGCACACCCGAGAGAGAGTCCACAGCCTTTCACAATGATTGTGAAAAGCCGGACTCCACCTGGCTGCCCCCCAGCGGAGACGCGGTCGAACAAGCTTCCGAGTGGAGTGCGGAATGGAGCGCAGAGACAGATGGGGAGTCCAGAGAATTCAGAGGAGGGTGGATCTGCACAGGCGCGCGTGGGGCTCCAGGCGGTCAGCAAAGGACGTGGGAGCCAGCAGCCGCCGTCTTCCGGAAGCACGGTCCCCTGCCGCCTGGGGAGAAGAAGGAAGGGGCACGCCGTGTGGGGCCAGCAGCTTCGCAGGGTCCTGGGACAGAGGCCGCAGCACTTGACGATGGATATGAGTATATGCAGAACTTCTAAACACGATTTATTTTCGTGTCTTTGCTCTCCTATCTCCTTTCGTGGGGGCTGTGTGAGACCATGCAAGAAGGTAAGCCATGACTGCATGTACACGTGTGAACATGTATGTATGTGTGGATATGTACACACACACATGAGTGTGTACATACATTTAAAGTGCGAAATATCACAGCAAGCACACATGTAGGTAGGATCTTCAGTGTGTAAATAAGTGAACAAATACCTTTCTCCAGGGATGGTTTTTTAAAAAACCGGTCTGGCCGGTGAGCACCAGAGGGCTAACAGTGACAACCCCTGGGTATTAGGGTCAAGGGCAATCTTTTTTTCTTCTCTCTTCATCACACTTTTTATTTTCTGAATATTTTGCAATGAGCCCGTACTCCTCTTACAATGAGAAAAATAACTATTTTGCAATAAATGCATAAATAAATGTTACAAGGGAAAGCCAGTGTTTACCAGGATTACGAAACAGTGCCGACAGACCCTTGTGGAGGTTCTGTGAAGTGGGACAAGACGGCGGGCTGCCCGGGTGTGCTCGGTGCATATATGATGTGTGCGGACAGCGGGGACCCTGCCTGGGTGGGACATGAGGGGCGGCCCCCTGATGGGCTGCTTCTGCCCTCTTTCTCTGCCCTCGTCTTTAATGGAAGATTCCCACACAAAAATGAATCAAACAGGCTTTTCAGAGCGGGCCGAGGGGAAGGGAGCTGGCCGCCGTCCCCAGACAAGAGGAAGGGGTCACATCGGATCTAGACGGCCCTGGAAGATGGGGCAGAGTCTGCTCTCCCAGTTCCCACATGGGGAAACCAAGGCCCAGAGGCGCTAACGCTCCTTCCTCCCTCACTGTGCCCTCACTGTTGTCACAAGGGCTCCCTGCCAGAGCCCTTAGGACTAGATGCTCTGGTAATCCCCATCTTACTGAAACAGAGCAGTTACGCAACTCGCCCGAGACCGCACAGCCAGAGCAGGCTTTGAAGCCCAGAGCCAGACGCCAAGGCCACATGCTCGGCCATGCTTGCTGCCTCCAGGAAGGGCCTGACCGCCTTGGCGCACGGTTCCGTTCCGTCCTTGGGGCTGAACACCCCACCTGGCCTGAAACACCCTCACTTTTCTGTTCTGCGTGGGGGGAGGAAGGGCTGGGCTGCTCTGTAGGCAACATCCCTTCCCACGCACTCGGACTTGCCAACCAGCTTGGGGCCATACGGCTCACACCCAGCTTCCCCGGGCTCGGTGGCCACTCACTCACAGCTGGGTAGCGCCTCTGCTTCCCAGCCAGACGGCGTTTTCCCATCCTGCCTACACTTTCTGGAAAGCCAGTGTCATGGCTGGTGACTGGACGGGCCTGGCCCTGAGTGGCCTTCCTGGCTGGCTGGGCCCTGGGGACATGGTAGGCACAGAAATAGCCTAGCTTCTCCCCGGCTGCTAAAAGACCGCCCAGCTGCTGGCACAAGGTCTGAGTGCCCGACTGCCCTGTTCTCTGCCCAGGACTGGCCCTGTTTCCTTCCTGGACAGAACAGAAAGCAAAGCCTCAGTCTGTGACCCCAAGAGTTTCCAGGCTGGGACTCAGGGTGGGATGGGATGAGGAGCAGAGGCCATCGCCTCCAACAGCCTGGACGTCCCCGCTGCCACTTGGGCTTGCAAGGTTTAAAAGTCCCCGTTGCTCAGGAAGGACAAGGACAGGCTCAACAGTCTGCCAGCCCAGCAGCGAGGGTTGATTCTCACTGAGGCAGGGATTCCTATGGGGCTCATGGAAGGACTTCAGGGGTCTGTAAACTTAGATGGGAAGAAGGAATTACCCCTTTCCCCCAGCCCCCAGACTCAGCGGGATTAGCTGAGAGGCAACTTTGCTGCCCATGGAGACTTCAGACGGGCATATCAGCCAGAGTCAGTGCAGATATCTCAGAGATGCTGTCCTCACTCCAACCTTCCAGGCAGGTGCTGCGATCATCCCCACTTTACAGAAGACAGAACCAAGGGTTGGCAGGGACCCTTGACTCGAGCTTGTGAATTCCAGCACGGGTCCATCTAACCCCACCTCCCCAGCCATCCTCTTATTTTTGGACATATTTCAGTGTGTGTACCTTTCCCCTAAGTACTTTCCTATGCGTGTCACAAACAAAATGTCAGTCCTGTAGATACTTTACTTCTGGAAATGCAGATCTCTTGCTTCCTTCTTGCCTATCCCCACGCCCACCCTGCAGTCACAGGCTGAGAGATCCTGGGCCAGGAACCAGCAGGACCCCTTAAGTTCCCCCTAGACTCCTGGTTTCTGGAGGACCCTCTTCCTTGGAGAATCTGAGGACAGAAGCTGGCGTCTTAGTTTTTGCCCGGCCTCATTCCTCTTGAAGCCTTCAGTGCAAGCCTGATGCTGCCTTTCTGCTATGGAGACACGCATGCAACGTCTTCCCCTGGGTGTCTCCGGAGCTCTGGCACCAGTGCCCCAGCTCCTCAACTTGTACGGTCTGACCCCATAGGTAGTGAGCCCTCCGTCACTGGAGGCATTTAAATGGAGACTGAAAAGAGCTCTGGAGAGGGTGGGGAGATGTTGTAGAGCGGATTCGAACCCAGAACATGGCCTGACTGGCATCGGGGTTTCTGCACCTCTGCCCGTGGGCATGCCAGGCGGGAGAGCTCTGCAGCTCTACCCCGGGCCCACTGCAGGCTGTTTTGTGGTGTCCCGGTTCCCTGTCCACTAGACGCCAGGAGCACCTCCCACCCAACCAAAGTGACCCCCCAAAACTGTCCCCCGGGGGAACTCACCCTGTTGAGAACTTCTGAAGTAGCGGGAGCTGAAGGCCCCTTCTGTCCTCAAATCCCAGGACTGAATCTGCTCCCAGGACAACCCCTTCCATCCTCTGTTCACTGCGCTGCAGCCTTTCCGTTGCTATGGAAACTGGGCCTTTCCTTGCCTCGCATCTCCTTGCCCACCTCACTGATACCTTCTTCCAACCGAGGGAACGCATGTGTGCAGCCCGGGGGATGCGCCGCAGACAGCCCTCGGTTTCCTCTTCTGCCAGACCCGGCGACAGTCCCGGGCCCCCCAGGAGCGAGATTCAGTGAGAGGTGCCGGTGGAGCTCGCCATGCGGGCGGCTCCTAGACTCGGCCTGCAGGGAGGAGGGCAGCCGGTGCAGGGGGCTGGGTCCGGCTGGGCGGGCCGCTGCCGAGAGGGGCGCTGGGGGTCTGACACCCGACTGAAATGAAGGGAGCAGAGGTGGACAGCTTGCCCACGTGCTGTGGCCGCAGAGAGACCCGTTCTGGCCTGGTCCTTACCCTGGAGGCAACAAATCCCATACCCGCCTTAAGCAGGGGTGAGTGACATGCCCAGGGAGCGAGAAGCGGGTAGGAGAGGGACTAGGAGACAGGTGGGAGACAGTTGCAGCTGTCCAGGAAGGAGGCAGTGAGGAATGGGCCCAGTGGTGATGGCCAGAGGAGGGGCTGGGCAGGAGGAATACAGAGGGGAGGGAGAGCAGGTTCTGATGCCTCGGGAAGAGCCCCAGGAGGGGCCAGGCCTCTTGGGGGTGGGGCCGTGTGTCCTTGGGGAGGGGCCAGGCATTGGGGGGGAGGAGGGGGAGGGGCAGTCATATATTGTGGGGCAGGGGCATCGGGCTGCATATCCTAAGGGTGGGGCCATATATCCTAGGGGGTAGGGCCATATGTCCTTGGGGCAGGGCCGGGCCTCCTGGGGGTGGGGCCAGGCCTCCTGGAGGTGGAGCCAGGCGTTCAGGGTGGGGGTGGAGGGGGAGCCATATGCCGTGGGGGTGGGGCCAGTCCTCTTCCGTGTGGGGCCATACATCTTAGGAGGTGGGGCCAGGCCTTTGGTTGGAGAAGGGGAAGGAAAGGTGCCCCCTTGCCGGCCTTCTGGCTGTCTCCCAGCCTCCTTTTCATGGGCCTGCCTCTGTTTCCCTCCTAACCTTAGCCATCCGGCCAAGCAGTACCTTTCGAAGTCCTTGCCTGGAAAGCATGTGCCTGGAACGGTTCTGGCAGTGGGGCTCTGCTCAGGTCACTCGGGATGATGCGGCACAGGAGCGCACACTACGCCTGGTCTGGGAGGGAATGCAGACACTATGGTAGATGCCCAACCGTGTGCCGCGTGCCACGGTTCAGGTCGGGAAGGAAAACAACCCATAACGCTGTGTGCATGTGTGCTCATCCACGTTTCTGGGGGGACTCCAAGACACTGGCCGCATTGCTTATGTTGCTTGCCTCTGGGGAAGCTGGGCACTGAGGCAGGGCCAAGAAGGAGACTTCTCACCTTATTCGGGAGCCGGCTGCGAGCTGCTTGTGTGCACGTCAGGAAACAGAACCACGCTCTAAGCATAGTAAGGAGCACGTCTCATCATGGGACCCAGAGGCAGGCAGCTGGGGCGGCAGTGACCGCACCCGGCTCCTGTCTTCATGTCTGCATGACGGCGGCTGCGCCACTGCCCTCCGTGGCCTCCACACAGGAAGGAGAGCCATGCAAAGCACAGAAACCAGCTGAGTGGGAAGGGCTCGTCCAGAAGCCTCTTCCTGCCATGCATGGGCTGTCAGCGGTGCTGGGTCCCACAGCCCAACCCAGGGAAGGCTGGGACATGGGGGACCCCAGACGCAATCAGAACCCTGGTAGCAAAGAAGACAGAAGGCGTGGAGGCAGGGTGGGCACACTGCGTGCCTTTTGAATTTTGTGCTAGGAAACCCCATCACCTATCTAAAACAAACAGCCCTCTCTGGCACTTGTCCTGTCCCCATGGCCCCCAGCTTGCGTCCATCCCAGAACCTTGGTCTCTGCACACAGCACCCCATGGGAACAGATGCAGGCACAGTTAGGAGCAAGGAGGCTCAAGGCAGCATGGTCTTCCCCCTTCCTGCGGCGGGAGGATGGTGATATGCCAGGGACAGGCGAGATGGCAGATGGTGGCTGAGGGGGGTGACAGTCTGCAAGGTAATGAGGTAGCTCATTATCAGGCAATTTTTGTTGGTGTCTGAGAGCCCAGCCCCAGCCCAACTCAGCCCCGGGGAGGTGAGGTCTAGGCCCGGTCCTGCCTGTTTCGAGAAGGCTCAGCTCTGCCTCTCCACCTGGAGAGGAAGATTCAGCAGGTCAGAGAGGCCCTGCAGGCTACCATTCTAGACAAACTCCCGGGTGATTCTGACAGTTGCGACCCTGGCTCGACCTGAGAGCCACATCTAGAGAGTTCTACTGAGCTCCTACGGGAAGCTGAGCAAAACTCCCTTTACATGCGTTATGTTCCGTCCAATCCTTGGGATTGCCACCCATGAGATGAAACTGTCATTAGCCCATTTCACAGACAAGGAAATAGAAACCTAGCATGTGAGGTCCTGCGGTCAAGGTCACACCGCTGTCCGGAAGGAGCCTCTATCCTGGCAGACAGCCTTGCTCTCAGGAGCGGGCAAAGTCTGTGCCTGCTGGCCCGTTTGACCTCCGAGACCTGAAGGTGTCCCACGGCTGGTCCTCTTCAGCAGAAGACAGACTGATGCCTTAGGGCTGTATCCTCGCTCTGGGTTCCAGCCCCATCAGACGGCAGGCACCTGTATTTGTCTAAGGAGCAGAATTAATAGTATGTGACCGATATACACTTGTATCTATGCACACTACACACATATGCACACATTATGTATTTGTGTATATAAGCCTCTCGCACATACACATACATATGTATATCTGTATGGAGAAACTGGCTCGTGCGGTTAAGGGGGCTAACATTCCAGAGTGTGCAGAGTGGGCTGGCTTGGGCTGGAGACCCTGGGGACAGCTGATGCTACCGTCCCAGTCTGTTGTGTGCTGGCAGAATGCCCTCTGACTTGGAGGAGGTCAGTCTTTTCTATTCAGGCCTTCACCTGATTGGATGAGACCCACCCTTATTATGGAGGGCAACCTTCTATACTCAACCCACAAATTTAAAAGCTCGTCTCATCTAAAAACATCCAGAATAAGGTTTGAGTAGATAAATGTCCAGGCACTGTGGCCCAGCCACCTTGACTCATCAACTCATACCTCACTGTGCCCGGTAGATATTTGTGGAATGAATAAATCCAGGCCCATTTTGTTAGGGCAGAATCGTCTTTGATGGGCAATAGCCTGGACACGGGAAAGCCTGCTGTGTCCTAGGCCAGCCCTTGCCCTCCTGACCATCTCTTGGTGTGGCCTCAGCTCTTAGCTCCCATTTGTTCCTTTGCTGGAGGGAGACCGGTCTAGACTGGCACCAGCTGGGAACCTGCCCACTGCTCTGCCCAAGCAGAGGTGTCCAGCCCCGCAGGGCGTGGTGGTGACCTCCCCGGGGCAGCCTCCAGCTCTGCCACTGGAAGTGTCTTGGGTCTGAGCACCGACCACCGGCTCTGGGAGATTGTGGATTGGTGTGCCCACACATTGACCTTGAGGCCCAAGGCTTGGCTTCCCTCTCCTGTTATGTAACCTGCCCCCCGGGAGGGTTCCAAATGCTCACCCCAAGTTTACCGTGCCACCTCGGCTTCACCATCACCAGGGAGCACGGTCAGGGCCCAGGCTACCTGTGGGGGGGACTCTGGACTCCGGTTTTCTGGGTTTCAGTCCCCACTCTGCCACCTGGCACTGCGTGAGCGAGCGACGTGGCTCGTTTCCTCTGCTGTCGCACGGACAGCACCTGGGTGGCTGCGACGGTCCAGCGGGCGATGCGTGCAGGCTCCGAGGGGCCTGGCGGACGGGAAGACATTCGCGACGTCAGCACTGTGGTGCCGTCCACAGAGGCCAGCCTTCCTTGGCCCCGCCATGGGCTCCCTGAAGGGAGGCCTGGGGGCAGCGGTGGTGTGCCCGGGTGTTCATCGGCGTGTCTTCCACCGTGCTCTCCCCTATAAACGCCTCCCCTGAGGGCCACGTCAGGCCGGCCGCCGGCGAGGACTCGGCCCACCTGCCTGCAGGACGGCCCTGGACAGCGACCTGCCCTCTGCCGCCCCACGGCTGTTACAGAGAGTCCTCATCTGTAACGTGGGTGTGACGATCGCGGTGACGCACTAGGATGGCTTTGGAGACGGAACGGGAGTGTAGGAAGGGGGCCCACCCTGGAACTTGGCGCAGAGGAAGGACTCAAAACAGGCGTGGTGGCACCGACAGGGGCGTGTGGGTTAGAAATCACAGCTCTCTCGGGATTGAGCTGCCCCTTGAAACGTCCACTTCCTTCCTCAAGCACGAAACTCACGGTTTCAAGGGTGCCCTCAGTGGTGTTCGGCACATTCTCGGAGTTGTGACAATTCTCAGCACTACTTACTTCTAGAACTTTCCATCGCCCCAAACAGAAACCCCGTCCCCATCAGCAGACACTCGCCACTTCGCTCTCCAGGCCCTGGCACCCACAAACCTGCTCTCCGTCCCTGGATTTCCCTCCTCTGCATGCACAGCTCGTGTGGGCGGACCTCACAGCAGGTGGGGGACTCTGCACCCCAGTTCCCCCTCCCTCTTGTAGCACGGGTTGCCCTTCCTGCCTTGTCACTGCCCGCTAACATGCCCCTGTCCCCACAGCGTACCCGTTCTTCAGCTGATGGACACTTGGGTTGCCTCCTTACGCTAACGTTGGAAACATCTTTATCAGCAGACTTTTTATTGAGATACGACATACCAGCCAAGCACACAAATCTCGTCTGCCTCCCCGGCCTCCTTGACACTGTCCCCATCGAGTGAGCGTCGATGGGACCTTCGGCGCGGAAGGCTGCCTTCTGCCCCGGCAGGCGTCCCTCCCGCTCACTGCTGTCTGGGTCTCGGCCGTGCTGCACGCAGCTTCCGCTCGCTCCCGTTCGCCGCGCCGTGGCGCTCCATCGTACCGGCAGACCACATGCATTTATCCCTCCCGCTGCGGACGGCTGGCGGGTGGCTCCCGGGGACAGCTGTCACCAGCTGCGCACGGTGGCCGTCCTGGCGCGCGTCCCCGGAATGACAGGGGCGTCCGTGTCGGCTGCGACGGGGGCTTGGAGTCGTGGCGTGTGCGTGCTCAGCCTCAGTAGGCACGGCTGGTTCTACAAACTCCGTCACTCAGAACTCCCGAAGGCTCCGAAAGTGCCCGCCTGTCAGTGCTCGCTTTGTCTGCGGCTTCGTGGAGACACGACGGGCAGACCGCACGATTCGTCCGTGTCCAGCGTGCCTTCCGAGGCGCTGAGCGGACCCAGCAGGGCTGCACGGCCACCAGCAGGGCCAATTTTAGGACGTGTGAATCGCCCTGGGAAGAATCCGTCTCGCCCTAGCCATCAGCCTCAGACCCCACCGCTGATGGTCCACCTTGGGCCATCTCCGATTTACCTTCTGTCCCTGCACGGTGCTGTCAGACGGGACGTGGTGTCTTGTGACCGCTTAACGTGGCGCAGGGCTCCGGGCCCCGCCTGTGTGGCGCGCATCAGCCATCGGCTTCGTTTGTGGCTCATTAACAGTCCAGTGTGCAGAGAGCTCGTGACTTGGGCTGTGTGGTGAGTCGAGTTGCCGTGGGTATTCCGGCCCAGGTGTTGGTGTGGACGCGTGTTGTCATTTCCCTTGGTCGATACCCAGGAGTGGGATTTCTGGGGCAGTTGCTCCGCGTTGAACTGTTGGAGGAAGCGCTGGACTTGGCTCCCGCCGCGGCTGCACCGCCGCCGCCCCCCAGCAGCCGTCTCTGCTCCCAGCAAGGAACACAGTCCACCAGGCGGGGCTGGGCGTAGAGAAGCCCCAGGGAAGGTGTGATTTTGTCGCCGCGGGGAGCCGCGCTGCAATCTCGTGGATGGCCCGGGTCGGCCGGCGTCTGGGGGGAGTCCAGTCCCGCCTTCGTGGCAGCCGTGTACGCAGGGGCCATGCCGTGTCTCCAGGCAGCGGTGTTGGGCCGAGAGTCAGCAGTGGGGTCTGTGGCCACTGGCTGTAGCTCTTCTCCCTGAGCCGTTCCGAGTCTGGTGGCGGAAGTCTCCCGGGAAGGGCAGCTCATCCCACAGGGTGCAGGAGCCAGGGTTGGTGACTTGTGCGGTTTCTAGGGAATGTCACACAGGCCTGGCCAGGAGTACTGTCCAGCCCCGACTGGCAGTCCTGTGCTCCTGTTTTGCCAAAGCCCAGGTTTTGCTTCTTGGGGAGGGTGGGACTGGTTCTCAGTCACTCACAGAAAGTTCCAGAAGTTGCCTTTGATGTGGAGAAATCTCCCAGAACAGAGGAAGGAGCTCTGGCTCCTGACTGCAAAGTGGTCAGCCATCCCAGGGGGCCACTGTTGCTTGAACAGAAGCACAGAGGGGTCCGAGCAGGCTCTGGTCTGCGGGGACACCAGCTTCGGCATGAAGGCACCGGGTGTTGGGCAGCCACTGGGCACCGTTGTGCCTGCAGGGGAGGCCCTCCTCCTCGCCTGAGCACTGGGCCTCTTCCTCGAACGAGATGCACAGTCTTCTGGAATCTGGGCTTAGCTGAGTAGCAGGGGCTTGGATTCAGGCCCTGACTCCCAAGTGGCCTTGGGCAGGTCACTGGCCTTCCTGGTCTCAGTTTGCCCATCAGCAGGAGCACAGGGTCAACCCGATGATGCTTTGGGCTCTCCCAGCTCTCTCGGGAAGCCGGCCCGGCTGCACACTGGTCTTTGGACAACAATCCTCCCTGTGGCCCTCCCATAGGCCGTGTGGAATGTGTTTATATTCTGGTTCCTGGAGGCGGGCTGCCCTGGCGGTCCTGCCTGCCCGGAGCCTGTCCACAGAGCCCTTGGGCCTCCCAGTGGCAGGAGGGAGAAGGGACAGTTCCTGGGAAGCTCCAGACGTTTCCATTCCTCCCTCCCTCCCTCCCTTCCTTCTTTCCAAGGATTTTATTTGAGAGAGAGACGGAGAGCATGAGAGGGAGCAAGCGTGAGTGGGGGTGGAGGGCAGAGGGAGAGAGAGACGCGGGGGCTCGACCCCCACGACCCCGGGTCATGACCTAAGCCAGAGGCAGACCCTTCACCGACCAAGCCCCCCAGGCATTTCCATTTCAACCAAGACAAGAACTTGCCCCAAGCAGTGAGTTTCTCTCTCCTTTCTTTCATTCACTCGGGTGCGTAGCGGCCCGGCCCCCACTCGTACGCGTCTGATACACTCACTCACCCGTTCGCTCGACGACAACGTTGACGTCCGTGGTCAGAAAGTGGGCACGCGAGGTGCAGGCTGGGTTATCAGCTGTGTGCTGCAGGGGCCGCGTTGGGCGAGGGCTGCACCCGCCCTCTAGCTTGGCCTCCGCAGAGCCTGCAGGAGGCAGGTGTCCTTCTGTCCCCTTGAGGAGGAGGAAATGCCAAGGGCCATGGACCCAGGACCAAGTGCCTCAGGACCGTCTCTGCTCCACACTGCCCATCCCCCAGGCCCAAGCAGGGGGTGAGCCTCACCTGCCCGTGCTCCGACCCCCCCAACCCACCCAAGGCAGGGCAGTGCTATGGGAGCCCCCGTGTGTGTGGGAAAGCTGCGAAGGGCCCATCATGCCCCGAGAAGTGTGGGGAAGACACTGCAGAGCAAGCCACCCTCTGGACCTCTCTGCAGGCGGCCAGACGGCCCCCCCGTGCAGGAGAGGGAATTCTGGGAGACGCGGTGAGGCCATGTGCCCAGGGCCGTGGTGGGCCCCGCCGCATAGGGCCGTGCGAGGTGCTGGGCACTTAGCAAAGCTCACTTTATTCAGTTATTTTTTTTTAAGATTTTATCTATTTATTTGATTTTATCTATTTATTTATTTTATCTACTTATCTGAGAGAGAGAGAGCACAAGCAGGGGGAACGGCAGGCAGAGGCAGAAGCAGATGCCCCGCTGAGCAAGGAGCCTGATGGAGAACTCGATCCTGAGGCCCCAGGATCACGACCCAAGCCAGAGGCAGACGCTTCCCCGACGGAGCTGCCCAGGTGCCCCCAGAGCTCGGTTTGAAAAGGCCTGTCGTCGCACTGGGCCACTGCAAGCCCCTCACTTCGTAGATGGAATGGGGCTGGGCCCTCGGTCTTGGGGCCGTGATACTACGCTAGTCTGATGGTGAGGACGGCAGCGCTGCGGGCAGCGGCGGGTCGAGCACGTGCTGACGGCTCCAGGGCTGACCCCAGCCGCTCCACCGTAGGGGCTGGGGAAAAATCCCATTGTTTGAAACCCAGACCCCTGGCAGCCTCCACTGCCTCCCGGAGCGGGTGGGTGGCGGCCGTGTGGGTGTCCCGGGGGTGCCCAGTGTAGCCCACAGACCCAGTGGCCAGGAACCGCACAGCTTATTCTCTGGCGGGCTAGAGGTCAGAGGTTAGCTGTGGCCTCCCCGGGCTGATGTCCAGGTGCCTGCAGGGCTGGCTTCTCCTGGGGGCTCTGAGGGGAGTCTGCTTCCCTGTCTTCCAACTGAGGAGGCGTCCGTGCTCCTTGCCTCGTGGCCCCGGACCCCACGGCCTTTCCTCTCCCTGCGTCCTCACCACCCTGCCGTCTGCCTCTCCCGCAGGCAGACCTCCTCTGGCCTCCCACTTCCAAGGCTCACCTCCCACCTCCAGATCCTCAGTCCCACGGCACACTTGCCCTGTGGGGTCTCACAGCCCCAGAGTCCGGGGACGGGGACAGGGACATCCTGCAGGGCTTCCCCAGCCGAGTACAGTGACATGGTGAACCCCAGGGAGCACATGCCTTTCCACAGACCAAGACTAGAGGTGGCCAGAGAAGGATCTGGAAACTTAAGAGTGGCAGCCTATTCTTCCTGCCATGCAGGGTGAGACCCAGAGCAGGGGTCCCTGACTAGAGTGCTCAGTGAGCTGGGAGTCACCCCAAGGGGAGGCCCCAGGGAGGGTAGAGATCCCTACGGCAGGAGCCCTTGCTGGCACCCAGTTCATGGCCCCACACCCAACTTCCTCAACTTTGTCCCCGATGGGGCTCCTGATAGACCAGGTCCTGACCCTGATCGGCACCTGCAGAATGGGTGCACGGTGCACTCCTTGGCTTGTGGGCGGCAAGACACACAGTCGGGAGGGGCCCTCTGACCTGCAGACTTCTGAATGGCGTCCCTGGCTGCGACCAGGGCAATGCAGCTGCGTCCCTCCTGAGTCACGTTCCCAGCCTGGATGGGGTCCCTTCTTACCCAGGCGATGCTCTGTGGGATCCGAATGGACAAGGAGCGCTGGATGCAGAGCCCATTCGGCCCTGGGAGGCCAGCAGGACAGGCCCCCAAAAGGAAGGTGGGTGAGGCGGGGTCAGGGGATGGCCTGGGAAGTCCGGGTCCAGGTCAGTTCTCGGGGTGAGACCCACCATCACGCTGAGAGAGCTGAGCTGGGCCCAGGACACAGACACGGGTCCCCTCCAGGTCACATGAATTGCACAGTTCAAGCTTTCCGTGATTCGCACTCTGAAATCTCTTTCCGGTGTTTTCCTGCTGACCCTTGAGAGTCCTTGTGACCTCTGACCGCTGACCTCCTCTGCCTCCCATCAGTCACAGCAGCAGCCACCACACTGAGGGCTTGAGGGGCCACCTCATCCCCTGCCATCTGGTTGCAGAGCCCTGCCTTCCTCCTGGCAACAGCTAGCCCTTGGCACGGACCTGCTCCCCCAGCCTGTGACCTGAGCTCCGGCTTCCCCTCTGCCTCTCTTTCTGGGAAGCAGCCCTGAGTAGCCAGGTTCACGTGACTCTCACAGCTCCCCTGGGCCACCTGTGCCCCTGGGTGACCACTGTGGTCTCTATGCACTTCTGGCTTCAAGCTAAGCGCCATCACGCAGGGGGAGGGGGTGGTGCACAAAGCGGGCTCTGTGGTGGATGCACCCTAGCCAGCACCCCTAAAGCCTGGTGGGTGGCCCAATGCAGTGGGCACTGCCTCCCCTAGGGGCCAAGCTGGAAGTTTCTGGAAGGAGGTTGTTGGTCACAGTGACCGGGATGCAGCCTGCCCTGGGGGGGGGGAGCTATAGTAAAATTAGCCTTGTCCCTGGCAGCATGGGCAGCATAGTCAAGTGGGAGAGGCGGCCTGGGAAAAAGAGCCACTCACACGGAGGAGGACCAGCAGCCTCTGTCGTGTCCTCCAATCTGCTCTCAACTCAATTCCCTGCTGCCCCCAACGGGCCTGATTGATTGATTACCTCTGCCTCCCTCCCGTGCCGCCTCCCCCTGCCCGGAAGTGCATGCTCCTGGCTACCCGTCCTGCCCCTGTTTTAATGACAGCGGCCCTTGGGTATCCCATGGAAGCCACAGGGCTGAGCCCCCCACCCAGCTCGGCTCACCACTCCCCCGACTCCTCCCAGAGGCAGGGACGGTTACAAAGTCCCTTTCAGCATCCAGGCCTGGAGGAGTTCGTCACCTGCCCGGGCCCACCCCCCGTCGGCTCTGAGGGCCCCACTCAAATCCCAGCATGGCCTCGTGCTCCTGCTCTTGGCTGTGGGGGCTCTTGTGGCTGATGGTTAAAGCAACTGAAGCAAGATGGACACTTGTGGTCCTCTAAGTCGGGCTGGGCTGCATCAGGCTTGGCAGACGATGGCCTGCAGGTCACTTCGAGCCCCTGCCAGGTTTTGTAAATTAAGTCTTACTTCTGGCTCTTTGGTTCTGCAACCCCGAGTCCCAGAGGGGCCGCAGAAACCGTGTATCTGCCGAAGCTCAACTATTCACTGCCTGGCCCTTCCCCGGAAAGGTCGGCTTGGCCCTGAGCTGCCTGGGACAGGACGAGAGAGGAGGGAAGGAGCTTCTCCCACTGAACCTCCGTTACTTAACAGCCTCCTCTTGAACTGGCTCCGCGAAGGATCCCCTGGTTTTCTGGAAGGCAAATGCTGTTGGATTATCCCAGGTGCGGCGGGCACGCGGGGTCTGTGAGGCGCCCACTCTGCTTCTGTGTGTGTTCGAAAACCCCCCCGCTGGGAAGTAAATGATAACACAAACGTAACAGGTGAAAAGGCAGGTCACCTAATAATTGTATCTTTACAGGCCAGTCTTCCAGTCATTTTATTTGGAACCAGCACGTTTTCTGGAGAACAAAGCTGCTTCTGAACCGGCCTCTGCGGAGGCCCTTGCGGGGGCACCGGGAGGGAAGCAACGAAAGAGGAGGCAGACGCGGGTTTGGCCAGCCTTCTGCGGGGAGGGCCTCCCAAGTGCAGGGGCCACAGCACGTAAGCCCGTTAGCGTCCTCTTTCGAGAGAAATCCTGTAAGCGCCGACGGGGCCAAGACCAGGCCTGGGAAGCTGCAGGTGGACTTGGGAGCCCGCCGCCCGCGTGCGCCGCCCCTGCAGACGTGGGTCTTGTAAAGCAATCCTCCGCAGCGCGGGCCTGGACCCCCACCCCGAAGGCGAAGAGCGAGCGAGATGCCGCTCGGGGCGCGAGGACTCAGACGGGCTCCGAGGCTGGCGACGCGCAGAGTCTGGAGACGCGATGTGGACAAGCCCCGCCTCGGGTTCCAGGCCCGGCACCGAGACGTAGACCTCTGTGTGCCGTGAGCCGCGGCTTGCTTCCTTCTCACCTCAGTCGTGGTGGTGGGTGTCTGGCGGGTGGTCTTCGGGGGCCCAGGGCCTGTCGTGGGGGGGCCCGCCGTCCCCCGGGGCAACAGCATCCTGGGCTGGCTTCGGCGTCTGGGCGGCACGTGGGCTGCGAGCCGGAGGCTTCTGAGGCCAGGCCGGGAGCGGCACACGATGTCACCGCCGGAGTCCCGCCGAGAAGACCGTCCTGTGCCTGCGCGGTCAGCGTGGCCGGGACGTGGAATCAGCCTGTGACCCCAGGAGTGAGAGGGGAGCTGTCAAGCGGACAACTGCCCCCCCCCACATGTTCTTGTTTTTGTTTTTACTCTTTTTTAAGATTTGATTTATTTATTTGAGAAAGAGAGGGAGAAAGAGCACACGCATGCAAGCAGAGGGAAGGGCAGAGAAAGAGGGCGAAGCAGGCTTCCCGCAGAGCAGGGAGCCCAATGGGGGCTCGGTCCCAGGACCCTGGGATGGTGACCTGAGCCGAAGGCATGATCACCGACAGAGCCCCCCAGGCGCCCCTCGTTCATCTTTTCTGTGCCGGGCACTTCTTCTCTGTGACCTTATTTATAATCTAAAATTGCATTTCTAACTAACGAATTAAATTTCAGTAGCTTTCCTGCGACGCCTTCTTTGACAACCAGAACATTTGTATATTCGGTTGGGGCGGGAAGCAGCTTGGAGGATTCTACGGGGCGTTTCCGGGGCTGGAGGCTCCCTGATACCCAGGCCCAGGTGTGACTTCTTGGTTGGGAAGGATCTTTACAGACAGCAGGGGAACGGGGCCAGTTGGAGACAGGCGGGAGCTGTCGCTGCCGGCTCGCAGCCGCCCTCCCTCCACGGTGATGGGCTGGGGGCCTGCTGGGGGGCTCGCGGTGGGACAGCGCCCGCCGTCTGGCCAGTGAAAACACAGCAGGCAGGTAGGTTTTATCTTCCCACGAGAAAAACAGCGCGTATCTGCATGTGAGAAGGGGAGTGAGGGGACCCCGCCAGCGGGAATGGCGGCAATCCTGGGATTAGAGCTCGAGTGTGCACTTGGTCAAGGTGTTGCACACGAGGGAGAGCAGGTAGGTCGGAAGTCAAAGGAGCACAGAGGTGCCTCCTCGCTGGGGCCCTGCTCCTCCTCCACACTCGGCCCTGCTCCTCCGCCTGGGGGCCGCGGCCCGCCTTAAGCTACTTAGCTCGGTGACATTCAGCAGCGATCGCGGAGCGCCGTCGCCGTGTGCACACATCGGGCCGGTTCACCTCCTCACTGTGCGGCGGACTTGGGGGGTTTTCAGTTCCTCCTGATGCTTATCTGTATTTTCTTGTTTTTCTGAAATGTGTATATATTGCATCGTGAACACATTTTTTAAAAAATCACAGCGCAGAGGGCAGAAGCCAGTTGGTGGCAAGGAGAATTCCGATGGCCCTGTCCTGGGGTTTCTGGTTCGGGAGCAGCTTCAAAACATATCCTTTCTGGCCAAGGCCAGCCTGTCTGGCGGCCAGAGCGGGGAGTGCGGGCAGCTGTCACCACAGGCGACGTCCTTCTCCCGTCCCATGATCCGACCCTGGCAGGCGGACGAGCCGGGAGCCAGGAGGGAGCGGCCTCGCTCCTCTGCACGAGCTAAGCTCACCCTCCAGAGGTGCCTCTTCCCACCTTCAGCCTCTGCTGGAACCTTCTCCCACTAACCGGCAGAGTGGTGACAAAGGGAACCCGCCCTCCAGAAGGCGTGGTCAGGCAGGAGGAGCCCTGGGGAGAGAGCGGCCCTGGCCTCTGGCAGGAGAAAGGACCCCGTGTGTGTGGTGCCGGCAGAGGTGGTCCTGCCGTCTGGCGGACGTGCAGGACTTGGGGCTCTGGGCGGGTCTGGAGACACATCTGTCACCGAGGGCCGTGCTGTGGCGTCTCTCCCTGCGGCCCCGCCCCTGAACTGTGCAGTGAGCGCAGGTACCAGTACTCTCTGGGATTTCTTGTTGGCCTCGCTGTGAAAGAGGCAGCACACGAGGAAGGAGCGTCACTGACCGGCGGCTCGGGGAGGGGATGGGTGGCGGGAAGACAGGTGGACGAGGTCGAGCACCTCCTCGGAGGAGCAGAGTGCGGGCTCCAGATCAGCTGTCGCTCTCGTCCGGTCCTGCATCGACAGCTGTGTGGCCTCCCTGAGCCTCAGTTTCCCCATCTGCAGACAGGCATAATGGCAGGACGGAGGCTGTAGGGTACAGATTCAGTGGGTCCCTGCATGCAAAGCCCCGAGGCTGTTGCTGGGCCTTCGAATCCTCCGTAGCTGCTGTGAGGTGTGCCACACACACACATGCACACACACAGTCCACTCAGGCACACATACACACACCAACAAACGTATACTCACCCCACGCACCCGGGGTACGCACACGTGTGTGCACTGCACGCACACACGTGCAAAACATGCAGATGCACGCACTTACGTGTTCACACGCACACAGACATGCTCACACGTGTGCATACCGGCGTCCCCTTGTCTACTCTCAGGACCAGGGTCACCAGGACAAGGTGGTGCTGCCCCCCAGGACTGAGGGCGCACCTCGCTTGCCTCCCCTGGTCCCAGCCTGACCTGCGTCTTCGGGGGGAGGCGATGCAGTGGCGGGCAGCCCCCCGGAACCAGAGCCTGACTGTGCCCAGGGCAGCAGCCTCAGGAAAGCACCTTGATTCTGGCTAATCCTTCCTGTAAATGATCAGTCGTCCCTCCTGATGGCGGGCGGGTCCTCAGCTGACCGGAGGCAGGCCCACCGGCTTCCACTGGGTTCCGGGAACAGACCCTGAGCCAGGATCCCGGTGGGGTCAGTCAGTCTGGAGGTGAGGCAGGAAGATCTGGGGTAGAAGGAGGAACACAGACCTGTTCCTCCGGGCCGCGCTAGGACGCCATCCCACTGTTGTCCTTGGCAGCCGGCGCAGGACATCCCGTGGGTCCGCCGCACCACTGGCCATTCAGCACAGGCTGCCTGTGCACAACCTGCCATGAACCCCAGCACCTCAGCCCCCCCGTGCCCGCTGAGTGTGTGTGCGTCTGCTGAGGGGTCCTGCTCCGGGTCCTCGGGCTTCCCGGCCACGTATCTGCTCGCCCGTTGCTCATGCCCACAGCCTGTCCTCACAGGAACAGGCGCTCACGGGGTGTCTTCGTCACCAGGGGAGCATGCCCCCCCCCCGCCCGGCTCACATGGGGCTCACAGACGCCACGCAGACCGTTTCCCAAAGTCTCATGGAAAGTGACCCCCGGGGAGCGTGCAGTCTGAGGGCTCGGTGGGAGCTGGCAGGTGCGGGGGGGTGGTCCTCCAAAGCAGACCGTCCCAGGGAGCCCACACCCTGGTATCTCCCCAGGAGAACCGAAACCTCGGTGCACACAAGACCCTGCGCGTGAGTGTCTGTGGCGGCATTACTCATGAGTCCAAACGTGCCAACAGGCAAAGCCCACCCACCGAGAAACGGACAAGCAAAGCGTACCCATGCGAGGTCACCTTCCTCAGCCATAAAGATGGGTGACACTGACGCAGGCTGCAACGCGGATACACCCCGGCAGCGTCTTCCGACGTGAAAGGAGTCTGCCTCAGAAGGTCCCGTGGGGCTGGTCCCCCTTGGAGGAAACATCCAGAAGAGGCAAATCCGTAGAGACAGAAAGTAGATGTGCAGTTGCCAGGGGCTGGGGGAGGGGTCGGGTTTCCCTGGGGGTGATGGAATGTTCTGGAACTAGATTGTGGTGACGGTTGCAACAGCTCTGTGTCTGTACTAAATGCCATCGGATCGTTCACTTTAAACAGTTAACTTTATGTTGTGTGAATTTTACCTCAATAAAAAAAGAAAAAAAAATAGAGTTAGCAGGGGGTGGGAGGCAGCGTGTTTCCATATGAGCCTAGAGAAGGCCCCGGGGACACAGGAGGGACCCTCCCTGCCGAGGAGCCGCTCCCCTGCCTCGCCCCACCACACCCTGCCACAGGCCCCCCAGGGACAGGTCCCCGGCCTCCCCCAGGGCTGGGCCGCCGAGCACCACCCGCCCGGCATTAATAAGGGCTGACACCCGCACAGCTGGCTGAGGGCTCTCCACTCAGCGCAGCCCTCCTTGTCCTGGAGATCAGCGTGATTGCGGAGCCCAGTTTCCAGAGGGAGCCTCTCGAGATGGTGGGAGGAGACTGGAAACCCAGTCTGTCTCCAAAGTCTCTTGACTCGGGGGCAAAATTCCAAGCATCTTCTATGACAAGGACTGCTGGGTTCTGTGTCAGAACGGACGTCGGGAAGCAAGCGTGGCCAGGAGACCGAGGGACGGACCGGAGCTGGTGTGAGATGCTTCTGGGGTGTTGGTTCCCGGAGGGCCCGACAGTGGGGCTGTAAGGGAACCGGCTGAGGACGGCAGGCTGGGGGACACAGGAGGGGACCAGGAGGAGGCGTTTGCCACCGGGGCTCAGACAGACGTGCTGCCGGCTCAGCTGGGCAGGGGTCCACACTGGGTCGTCACCACCCCATCCAACGGCGGGGCACTATGAGGAACAGATGCCCGGAGGCTGTCGGTGGTGGGGCCAGGTGGGTGCCCGAGTCAGCCTGTGTCCTGGCGCCCAGCCTCTGAGGGATGCCCAGTGGGTATATTTATCACCCGATGCAAAACGAGCACCCCCAGACCCAGGGGCTTAAAACAACACACGCGTGTTCGCTCCTGGCTTGGGTGGGTTGGGAGTCTGGGAGCTGCCTGAGTGTTTCTGGCTCCTGATGTCTCGTGTGGTTGAGGTCCGGGGTCGTGTGGGGCTCGAACTGGGGCAGAAGCGTCCACTTCCAAGCTGAGTTTGTGGTTGTCGATGGCCCCAGGTCCTTGCTGGCCGGTCAGGGGAGGCGTCTACTCCCCGCTGCGTCTCTTCCTAGGGCGGCTCCCGTCCTGGCCACTGACTTCCCCGAGCGCCCGCTGAGAAAATGAGGGAGGAGGGGGCGGGGGGGGGCCCTTCAACTCTAACTTTGATCTCCTTAAAAAACATTCAAAGCAAGTAGGGAAAAAAATTAACACTTGTTCGATCTGGGAGGTGGCACGCGGGCATCTGGTACAAGCCGAACTCTTCCTAGTTGGGAACCTTGAGAGTCTGTCGACAATGGAGCCGCCAGGAGGGACCTCTGGGAGAGGTGGACTGAACACACCCCCACAGACATGGCCGTGCCGGAGACTCCCGGGGTCGTCATGTCCCCACGCATGGCACGAGCGCGTGCGCACACGTATGCCCGCCACGCGTGTCCCTGAGTGTCTCGGAACTGGGAAGCAGGCATGTCCACCTGTGGTGGCGTCTGACCCCATCTGAGACGCCGCGCTTAACCCCACCCTGCTTCCCTGCGCCCCGCAGCCCTGCGGCCCGGCCTGCGGACAGAAAGCCCGGCTGCTCCGTCCTTCGGTGCTGTAGTAGGTTCACAGCCCACAGCTCCTTTCCGAGTGGAGGAACCCTCCTCCCCCGGCCCCACCCTCGAGCCACGGGAAGCCCCCAGGCCAGTCTCCTTCCCCCTCCTTCTGGCCACTTTGCAGCCGTGTGGGAGCTTCCCCGCTCTCTCCAGAAAGCCTCATCACAGGAGTAATGGCCCATTCTTGCCCTCAGAGCGTGTGTGTGGTGGGGGGAGGCTCATCCCTCTTGACATCCGGACCCAACTTTGGGTGGGGTTCCGCCCTGTTTCTCCAGCGTGGATGCACACAGTGACCCCTGGGAGGTCGTCACCTCCGGATTCTGGAGGGCGGGGCCCGGTGATTCGGCGATCTGGCCGTGTGTTTACTATTTTGCTACTCCTATCTGCTAATTATTTAGTATTTTCTAATTTACTAGGAGCATCTTGGTCTCCTGGGAGCCCCACCCCTGGGCTGGCATCCTCCGGGGCCTGGAGCCCTCGGTCTGGCGGCTCTTCGCTGGGGCCGCCCCGCAGAGTGTGGGTGGGAGAGAAAAGAGGAAGAGGACGGCCCCCATCGACACAGACAGAGGCCAGGCTCACGAAGGACCCCCTCCCCGTCAGCTCACCCCCCCTCACAGGCGTGTGGCTCACGGAAGTGTACACAGGCACAGCGGGCCTGTCGCGCTGCAAAGAGGAAACAGGAGGGCTGACTCTCTGAAGTCCCCAGGGCACCGTCTGGGACTCCTCTGTTCTCGGAGGGACAGAGGGACCCAGAGCACCTGACACTCGGGGGCATCTCAGATGCCATGACCTGTGGCACCTGTGGGTAGCAACATGTGTGACATGTGCTTGTGTGCAAATATACCGGCTTCCCGTGTTCCGAGAACGGGGGAGCTTGGAACCACGACCCCGAATTTGCTCTGAGCATTAACACTAGCCATGTGGAACTGCCTTTCTAGAAGGCAAAAATGGCCCAAATCAGCAGTTTCATGTGGCTCATTTTCATAGTTCATTTCCAATTTCATATGGAAAGCAAAACCCTCTAAGTGTTCTGTGGCCTCCCCCCCTACTTTTACCAGGATTAAAGTTATTATTATTATTACTATTTTTGCTTCTCCCCTCCCCCAACCCCAGCACAAGGAGCCCACAGGCCTCGGCAGCCTCTTGGGGGTGGAACGGAAACCCCCGCAGACACAGGCTCCAGCTCCCCGTTGCTGAGGTTTGCAGTGGAGAGCCCGGCCATGGCGCTGCATGGCCACTCCCGTCCAGACGGGGTCTCCCTCGGCCCGCCGTCCTCTCCCGGCTCGCTGGATGCCGCGCTGCAGGGACCAGAGCCCGCAGGCCCAGGAGGCTGCAGGAAAGGCCCTCCACGCACAGGGCTGGACCCTCGCCGCCTGGCCTTGGTGCAGAGAGCTGGACTCTCCAATCCTCTCTGGGCGGATTAGATTCGCAGCAATCGGCTGCATAAATGGCCGGGCTGGGCTAGAGGCCAAAGACAGAGGTTCAGGCTCTGCGGGGTGGGCAGGAGCCGTGCCGGATGGAGGCCGCCTGCCAAGAACCAGCCCTCTGCAGCCCCGCGGCCAGTGCAGCTGACTGTTCGCGCCCTGCCTGGGGCTGTGCTCTGCCGGACCCTCTGAGCCCCAGCGCCCCGGGCTTCCTGCAAAGGGAACCCTGGGGACCCCTCCTGCTGGGGGGGAGTGGGGATGCAGAGAGCTTGGGGCCCTCCCAGCCCGCTGAACCAGTGTCTCCTTTTTCCCAAGAGTCCCGGTGGTTTTGGTGCTGTGGAAGGATGAGCCACGCTGTGATAAGGCGGACTGTCACATGGTGGCAGGAAGCAGGCTTGCAGAAAGCACATGCCCTCTGACCCAGCCCTTGCACGTTTTGGGATTTATTCAACGGAAGTGATCAGAGGTGTATACATGGGAACGTTAGATCCGGGGAGGAGGCGCTTACCACCGATGTCCGTCCCATCCCTGTAGCAACCCTGGGGTGTGGCTCTCTGAGGCTCCCGCAGTGCAGGAGGCCGAGTCGCCCGGCCGGGACCCCCGGGGTTAGGAGCTGAGGTCAGGCACTGTTTGCCCTCTGTGTGGGTGACTTGTGTGTTCGGGCGGGGCAGGGCCATGTGCCTCCCGCCCTGGGGGCTGGCCGGGTAGGATGCAGTCTGTACAGAACTAGGTGCCCTGCTCTCTAGTTTGGGGGACTCTCGTGGATGTGGACCCCTCCACACTGGCCTGAAGCCCATGCTTTCCTCTCTCCCTCCTGCCTCCTTACAAAGTCCCAGAGCCTAGGGGGCTCATGCGGCTTCCCAAGGGAAGGGGTGTCTGTTCTGCCAGTGAAGGCCTATGACCGGGCTCCCACTGTTGACGCTGTTCCTGGAATCGCCAGTTTCCACGGACCAGCGAAGCCCCTGTCTGTGGCGATGTCGGCCAGCGTCACCCAGGCAGCCCAGGGCAGTCCTCGTTCTAGAACGTGATGCTTGGGACCAAAGTGGTGGGGAATCGTTGCTGAAGCTGATGCGAGCTCTGTGTCAAGTGGGTTTCCAGGGCTTCTGACAGGTGCGGGAGGGCACCCAGGTCCATACAGGTGAGACACCTCGCCCACCGCAGGCCCCCCAGGAATGGTATGGCGGGGGCACAGACAACCCAGCATCAGTTACGTGTTTGGGCGCAGAGTCGACCAGCCTTCCTGCCCCCTCCCAGGAGGCTTCCAGAGCTCCCAAGAGGAGGCAGCCTGCCCTCACCCCCCAGTGCCATCCCCGTCCCGTTTGTGCCCACAATGAGGGGACATCAGAGGCCGTGTGGACTCTGGAGCCAGACTCCTAGGTTCAAATCCTGGCCCCGCCACTTAGCAGCTGTGTGACCCTGGGCCAGTGGCTTTACGTCTCTGGGCCTCAGCCTTCTCCTCTGTAAAATGGGTCTTAATAGGGTGCTTCGCTCACACAGGTGTGAGGCTTAAGTGAGCTGCCCACGAGGAGCGCTGAGGACACGTGAGCATGAGGTAACCACGACAACAAGGCTCTACAGCATGACATGAACTACACACAGGTACTAGCGTTTGTTATTGTTAATGACCACAGACGGATGCCAGCAACGAGGAAGTCGGGCTGCAGAAGACCCTTTAATGAAACGGGGAAATGGCTGGGACATATTGCTAACTGAAGAAAAGCAAATACGCAGCAGCCTTTTCAGTCGGATGCTGATTTTGTAAAATAGATCTGCCTTAACTGTGCCAGGAAGAAAACAGCCCAAAGGACACAAATGGTTAAGTGTGTAAGCGCTGGGCACTGGGATAAGGGGGATTTTCATTTCTCGTGCGTGCTTTTCTGCATTTCCCGGAACGCGTATAGCACATGTAATGGCTCTGATGTGAACCAAGCTCGTTTCTAACAGCTGCTCTACAACGAAGAAAGCTGTACTTCAAGGGTCCCCAGCCCTTCCCGTGAGGGAGTTCCGTCTCATTTTCCCAGAGCCGAGGCCCCTCCGCAGGGCGGGGTGGGGGGTGGCGAGAGCCGCTGCTCTCCCGCCCTCCCTCTCCCACTCTGGGGTGTCTGTCTCCTTTCCTGGAGTGGTTGTGCGCAGTCCCTGGGGGATGCCCAGGCCAGGTCTCAGCGCACGGCTCTCCACGAGCAGGGAGTTCTCACCACCTCCCTCCGGGTCAGCCCCGAGAGCCGCTGACATTTGTTGTGCGCCTGGGACAGGGGATGACTTGGAGGCTCAGAGAGGCTGAGTGAGCTGCCCCGGGCCACAGTGTTAGCGAGGGGCAAGGTTAGGGTGGGGCGCTGCTCCTCTTCCGAGTCCACTCCAGGCTTCTGGAAGTTCTTCATCTGGGCGGCTGTTATTAGCTTAGGGGACCCCCTCACTGGCATAACTGCTTACCACCCAAACCTAATTGCCACTTGTCCGTGGGAGGCGTTGGGCTCCTCCCGTGTGATAGCTTTCTGGCACGTGGACAAAGACCACGCCCATCTCATTCTCTGTGTGTCCCCAGCCTTGGCCTTGACTTTCTTTTTTTTTTTTTAATTTTTTTAAGATTTTATTTATTTATTTCAGAGAGAGTGAGAGAGAGCACGAGAGGGGAGAAGGTCAGAGGGAGAAGCAGACTCCCCGTGGAGCTGGGAGCCCCATGCGGGACTCGATCCCGGGACTCCAGGATCATGACCTGAGCTGAAGGCAGCTGCTCAACCAACTGAGCCACCCAGGCGCCCTAGCCTTGACTTTCTTAAGTGAATGTTGAGTGAGCTATTCATTGTTCGGACTGAAGGGTCTATGTTTTGGAGGAAGAAAGGTGGGTGGGGAGGGGGCAGGGCACAGAGAGAAGCGAACAATAGTCAGCTCTTTGGTTGGCAAAGGGCAGAGATTGGCTCCTGCTGGTTTGAGGCCCGAATGTTGTCTGGGGTGCGTGGAGCTCACAGACACCTGATTCAAGTAAGCTCCTGTCTTCGGCCCCCAAAGGGGTATGACTTGCACTCATGCTCCATGATTGGCTGCCCTCCCTGGTCGCTCATCTTCCTCTGGTCCTTCTTTCGGGAAGTCCTCGAATGTCCGTCTGCTCTGGCCACCGTGGGGGCAGGAGTATGTGGCTGAGAACCTGGTATCTCAGGTGCCCGAGATGCCCTCTCTGAGAACACAGTGTTGTGGGAGCAGGCAGCACGGCTGTCGTAGGCTCCGGCATACCCTCGTCCTCAGGTTCTCACTGGGAGGCCAGGTTCCCGCCCTGGGAGGCCAGAGGGCGAGGCCGACTCTTTAGGGGGAGCAGTCGTCTCAGAGAAGGTGGGCATGTAAGATTCTTTCTTAGCAACGACCCCAAAAGCACAAGTGACCAAAGGAAACGTAGATACACGGGCTTCACCAAGATCAAAAACTTTAGTGTCACAACGAAAGATGCCGTGAAGACAGTGTAAAGACAACTTGCAGAAGGGAAGACATTTTTTGCAAATCATCTATGTGACCAGGGATTTGTATCCAGAATATATAGAGAAGTCCTACAGCTCACAGTAAAAGCACACATTTAGAAAAGGGGAAAAGGTTAGAATACATGTCTCTCCGGAGAAGACACAGGGGCAGCCAGGAAGCGCACGCAGAGATGCTCCAGCATCACCAAGCCCCAGAGCGGTAGGGCACTGTTCCCGAAAACAGCCGGCGACTCCTCAGAAGGTGAAACAGAGTCACTGCATGACCCAGCAACTTCATCCCTGGCTTCACACCCACAAGAAGTCAAGACATACAGGCACACCAAGGCCTGAACACGATCGTTCACCACAGCCTCATTCACGGGACCCCAAAGTGAAACAATTGAAACATCCACCACTGGAGGGCCAGATGCGCACACTAGGGTCCGGCCGCACGATGGACTATGGCTCAGACACAAAGGAAGGTGCTTCTGACACCTGCTGTGGTGTGGATGAGCCGTGAGGACGTCGTGTTCAATGAAAGAAGACGGTCACAGGAGGCCCCTCTTGGATGGTTTTATTTGGTCCGCAAATCCATCACGACGGAAAGCACATCCATGCTTTCCAGGGCTGGGGCTGGGGCATAGAGGAACCGGATGACTGCGAATAGCTCAGGGCTTCTTTTTGGGGTGATGGAAAGGCAAAATTACACTGTGCTGGTAGCTCACAACTTGATGATTGTACTGGAGACACTGATTTCTACACTTTCCATGTATGTATTATACGGCGTGTGAATTCTGTCTCAATAACGCTGTTTTAAAAAACCCTCTCAGGGCGCCTGGGTGGCTCGGTGGGTGAAGCCTCTGCCTTCGGCTCAGGTCGTGATCTCAGGGTCCTGGGATCGAGTCCCACATCGGCCTCTCTGCTCCGCGGGGAGCCTGCTTCCTCCTCTCTCTCTGCCTGCCTCTCTGCCTGCTGGTGATCTCTGTCTGTCAAGTAAGTAAATAAAATCTTTAAAAAAAAAAATCCTTTCTCAAATGCCAGGAAACCCAGCTCGGAGAGATATAAGCAGAAAGGGAATTTGTTAGTTTCTGTATGTCAGTAAGAGTAAATTCAAACACAGGCTGGCTTCAGGTCCTGCCAGATTCAGGAGCTGAAACAGGCCATCAGCACCTGGGTGGAGACTCCCAGCACCCGGGCTGAGAATCGGGGCGTGCTCTGAACGCTTTTGCCTGTCGGGGGCAACAGATCTTGAGCCCCCTGTCTCTATCCACTGCAGGCTTGAGGCGGCTGAGCAGGCAGGCCCTGGAGAGGCAGAGACAAAGGCCCTCCTGGCTTGTCTACAGGGAAGGCGAGCTTGGGGGACAGGGCTGGAAGAGGGAAGAAGCCGTCCCCACACCTGGTTGCCTCTGAGGCTCGGCAAACACCTGATCACTGTATTCGCTCAGCTACCCAGGACATTCATTTACTGAGCACCTGCCACGTGTGGGCCCGAGCTGGGATAGAATATGAATCCAGCAGCCTTGGTGTGTGTCTTAATCATCCAGCAGAGGATCGTGCTGAGGAAGCTAGCCTGGACCTCACAGTGTGCTGGGTGCCAGGTCCCAGGGGCTTTGGGAGCAGCTGGCCTGGCCTTAGATGGGGTGGGCCTCAGGCAGGCCCCCGTGAAGAAGCAGTCACTAAGCTTGAGCCACTCAAGAGCACAGCAGGCAGGGGAGCAGGGCCTGCGAGGGCAAAGCGGCCCGGGCAGGGGGAGGAAGAGGAGCAGGAGGTAGAGAGGGGAGCGCCGGGAGGCAGAGGGGTTGGCGGGCACCGGCCAGGGAGGCCTTGTAAACTGTTAAGGAGGCTGGACATGATCCACAGGCCAGTGGGCTCTGATGAAAACTGGCATTAGTGAGACGGTGTGAAGGCACCTGGCCTGGCCTGCGTGTGGAACAAAGCGGGTCTACACTGGCAGGGCTCCTGTCCATGGCTGTGACTTCTTTCTTTCTTTTTTTTTTTTTTTTTTAAGATTTTTTGTTTATTTATTTGACACAAAGAGAGAGAGATCACAAGTAGGCAGGGGGGCGGGGAAGCAGCCTCCCTGCTGAGCAGAGAGCCCGATGCGGGGCTCGATCCCAGGACGCTGAGATCATGTGAGCTGAAAGCAGAGGCTTTAACCCACAGAGCCACCCAGGCGCCCCAACGGCTGTGACTTTTAGATTCATGTCCCCAACCTCTGAGCCTCTGCATGTCAGCTTGGCCCCTCAGATACGCCCCCAACCTATGGGAGCTCAGCCCCATTCACCCTCCATGACTTTGATCTTCCTCTTTGATGAAGGAGCAGATCCGGGAGCTTCCTGCCGCTGCCCAGCTCACTGGTCTTCCCGGGGATGGACAGATCGGGGACGAAATGTAACGAAAAGGCAGGAGGAAACCACTAGCTGCCTCCTTCTGAGGAGATCTAATCACACTTACTAGCACTGGGAAGCAGAGGAGGAGGGGCAGAGGAGAGGAATCCAGCTGGGAAGCGTTTCTCTAGATGTCTTTATGTCCATGCACCATCTGCTGATAGAGAGAGAGGCCTCTGTAACCTCCCCGCTCCCCCGGCGGGAGTCCGTGTCCCCGCGTGCCGTGCCGGTGACACCCGTCGGTGTCTTCCGAGGTCCAGATGCGGATCGGAAACAGCCACAGCTGAGTGTCTCACCAGCACCTCCGGGCCCCACCTTTCATGTCTGTGACGCGCTTCGATTCAGCAAATGTCAAGGGATGCTGACCATTCACGCACGTCTTCCTTCGCTCATTCATCTTTTACTCAAAATTCTGTGCTCGCATTCCTAGTGCCAGATACTGAGCTGGGCGCTGCGTGGGGATGAGAGGGACCTGAAGGGCCCGGCTGGCCGCACGCCCCCCACCCTGTGTGAGGGGATGAGACCGTGAATTAAAAGACAACTACCAACTACCGGGCAGAGTGACATGTGCTGTAGTGGGGGGAGCACAGGGCCCGACAAAGCCCAGAGAAGCCCTGCGGATCCCGGGGAGGGAGGTTTATGGTAAGGGTTCCTGGGCACACACCTCGGGGTACACAGACAGTAGCCCCAAACGGGCAACAACCCAGATGTCCAGTTACGGTGACATGGACATCTGTGCCATAACACTGTGCAGCGAAGGGGACAAAGAACCCGAGAGTCACACAACCACAAGGATGAACCCCAAGCACAGTGCTGGGCAAAAAAAGCGTACGTACCGTCCAAACCAGCCACATAAAGTCCAACAGCAGACAGAGCTAAACTGCAGTGCGTAGAGACACACGTTCACAGGGGGTAAGGCTATAAGGGAAAACAAGGTGATCGTAAATTCAGATGAACGGGTCTGTCTCAGGAGAGGAGACGGTTATGACTGCGAGGGGCACGCAGTGGGTTTGGGGATATGAATAATGTCTGGCCCCTGGGCCTGGGTACTTAACTGTCCACAGATATCTGCTACATAACCACTTGTTAAATTGCACGAATATGGGGCTTGAGCACAGACAACAGCTTCTTCCCCAGGGAGGGGACATCTATGCACTTGAGACAGGAACACGGTTACTCACATGCTCATGCTCTGCTGTCAGCTGCCTTGATTCACTTCCACTGGGGCAAGTAAAATGAGGACAACAACAGTAGCAGCCTCATGAAGTTGTTTTAGGAAGAAATGTGATAGTGAATGTAAAGTGCTCAACACAGAGTCAGGCACAAAGATGTGACCAGCACCAGCATCATAACCATCATCACTCTCCTCTTCATCATCACCGTCATCATTGTCACCATCATCACCACCATCCTCGTCACCATCATCACCGTCATCACCATCTCCACCATCATCACCATCTCCACCATCACCATCATCACCACCATCACCACCAGCTTCACCATCATCACCATCACCATCATCACCACCATCACCATCTCCACCATCATCACCATCTCCACCATCACCATCATCATCGTCATCACCACCATCATCACCACCATCACCATCATCACCACCATCACCATCTCCACCATCATCACCACCATCACCATCTCCACCATCATCACCATCTCCACCATCACCATCATCACCACCAGCTTCACCATCACCACCATCCTCGTCACCATCATCACCATCACCATCACCACCATCACCACCATCACCATCCTCGTCATCACCATCCTCACCACCATCATCATCTCCACCATCACCGTCATCACCATCATCACCATCCTCACCACCAGCTTCACCATCCCCACCATCCTCGTCACCATCATCACCATCACCGTCATCACCATCCTCACCACCATCATCATCATCTCCACCATCATCTCCACCATCACCATCATCACCGTCATCACCATCTCCACCATCACCACCATCTCCACCATCTCCACCATCACCATCATCACCGTCATCACCATCACCACAGCCTCTCTTTTTCTCTTCTTGCTAATTCATCCAAATCACTTCACATTATCTTCCTTTTCCATTTCCTCCCTCCTTTATTCATCTCTCTCTTTTTTGTAATAATCTTCACTTAGAAATTGAATGGCCAGTGACAGTGCCCCTGGGGACATAGACAGCTCTGGATCTTGACAAATAAGGAAGAATAATTATGCCTAGTACTTTTCAAATGTCTTCCATTCTCAGTTTCTTTTTTTTTTTTAATGATAATATCTTATTTATTTATTTATTTATTTATTTGACACAGAGAGAGAGTGAGCACAAGCAGGGGAGTGGAAGAAACAGGCTCCCCGAAGAGCAGGGAGCCCAATGCCGGGCTCGATCCCAGGACCCAGGGATCATGACCTGAGTTGAAGGCAGAGGCTTAACCCACTGAGGCCACCCAGGCGCCCCTTCTGTTCTCAATTTCAAATCATCTGTCCCATCAACAGAATATGCCAATTTTTGCCTCAGAATGTGCTTCCTCTACTTATGCTAGAAAGGCCAATCCTGTGTTCTCCCCGCTGTCACAAGAGAGATCCCCACTCTCTGACCATGACTGACTGTCAGGGATCAGTGCCCGACTCAAGCTTCCCCCCGTGGAGTCTCTCCTGGGAATTTTGATCGATAGAGTCCAGTTTATTGATGTTAGGGCTTGGACTGAGAGGCAGAGGAGGAGCAGAGTGTGGCAGGCAGTAGAGAACAGACACACAGAGCAGGTGGACCCAGAGGAGAGACGGGGGCCCAGGATGAAGGACAGACATGGGTTCTGACTTCCTGGTTCTCTTCCATCCAGAGCCTGCTTCCCCTCTATCTTCAGGTTGGGAGAGGTCGCTGTATCTTCAACAGGTGCTGCATTCCCACCTCTGCAGGTCTATTAGTTGCAAAATATTCCTCGTTAAGGGCATCTCCCCCAACCTCCTTTTTTTTTTTTTTTTTTAACTTGGATGGATTCATCTTTAAAGAAAACTCTACATTAGTCATCTGGATAGAAAATCAGTAGCACATGGTACTTCCAGGAAACTGCAACTATAAATACTGCAAGCAAGTGACAAGAACAGGTTCGCTTGTATCTATTCAATTAAAATTAAGGAGTGAGCTACAAGTGAAAAGGAAGCCTAATTAAGTTACAAAGTGTTTCAGGACTGCAAATCAAAAGCACCATGAAATACCACTGCAACACACTAGACTGGCTAAAACTTACAAGCTGACATTCCCAAGTGCTGGTGAGGACAGGAAGAACTGGAATGTTTACCCTCTGCTGGGAGGCAGGTTGCAGACCGACTTGACCACATTCAAGCACTAAATACGCAAGTACCCCAGGCCCTAGGAAGTTCACCCCTCGCTGTACGCTCAAGAGATGTCTGCCAGAAGACACATACCAGGACGCTCATGCCAGATCGTTCAAAATAACCTCCAGCTAGGAAACAACGCATGCACTGATTAACAGGAAACGAGAGAAATAATTTGTAGAATATTCACACAGTGGAATACTATACAGCACCGAAAGGAACACACAAACCCTCCAGGTGAATCTGAGACGTGATGTTGAATGAACGGAGCAGACGCAGATGTACGCGTGCATGGGTGTGAGGCTCAAGGATAAGGCAGAACTAATCTGTAGTGATGCAAGTCAGCATAGCCGTCCCCTGTGGGGTGTGTGGCAGGAATATTGGTGGGAGGACCGCAAGAGAAACTCTATCTTGCACCGGCTGGTGCTTCTGGGGCCTCTGTGCTCGGTACGTACGTCAGGTGGGCTTCGGTAAGAGCAGCAACAGGGCACACTTGCCGCTGTTACCACTGTTGCTCCAGATGCCATAATTCCAGCTGCTGAGTGGGAGGGGATGCTGCTGGCCAGCAGGTGGCTATAGGCCTGCTAGGAGCCCAGACTGCCTCTTCTGGGCAGGCCAGCTCGTTTGCCCTTGCCTCTGACTCCTCATCTGCAGAGTGGTGGCCCCCCAGGGGCTCTTGTGTCTTGGGGGAGGTAGGGATTTCAGAGCACTGAGCCCAGCTCAAAGCAAGCCCCCTGGCTGACTGTGTGGAGGATGGTCAGGGATCTGGGTTTCTGGCCCTCCAGGCGGAGGGGACAGTTAGTTTGGATGAACTCGCAAAATCAAGCTTGGAGATCTGACTCCTCAAGCATTTACTTGCCTCCCTTAGGGCGACTCGTTCATCTGTTGCTGCCCCAGGTTCTTCATCTGTAATGCGGGGATAACAGTTGCTTGGAGTCGTTATGAGGAACAGATGAATTAAGCACTGGCACTCTGCTGGCTCTCCTGTTGGCTCCCGTTACCCCGCGTTGTGTGGAACTGAGACGGGAGCGAGCGGGATCCAGCGTAAGGAGAAAACGCTCCCTGCAGGGTGGCTTAGCCTGTGATTTCAAAGCTCAGACTAGGCGTCTCAACTTTTCTCCTCAGCAGACTTTTGACCCCAGAGCTGATCGGCAGCTAGTCAAGAACAAAGGATTCCCCTGTCTCCTGTCCCCGTGGATCAGTCCTTGGGGATGGCATGCCTGCCTGAAGGCCAGGGTCTGGCAGCCAGAGTCCCAGGAGGACATTCCCCTCAAAGACTTCTGGGGGACAAACCCTGGAGGTGGCCCTTGATAGCTATATGCGGCCTGGGGCTACTCACTTTAGCTGCCTGAGCCTCAGTTTCCCCATCTTTAAGAAAGAAGAGATGGTCACAGTCTGCACCCCAAAGGGCCATGCCAAGACTTAGATGAAATGAGGCATTCGAGGTCTGCATGAAGCAATTGGCCAACAACAGCCAGTGATCCTGACTGCCCCTGATTTTGCTCCCACCCAGGGCTGGCATCTTTTTCTGGCTCTGGTTTGGGGAGAATCAAGAGCCCTCATGCAATCTTGAGGCACCCCACGTTAACTGCCATCGTGTGTGTGTGGTTTACTCATCCATGCACACACGGACAGGAGGAACATTAAAACCAGAGGTTGAGCTGTGGTGGTTGGGAAGAGGACAGGCAGACACCTCCAGCAACCTTGGGGTGATCTTCATCCTTGGGGGTGACCACCCCCGGAGAGGGCAAGGAGCTATAGCTAGGAGTTGTTGAGGACTAGTGAGGCACTAGGGACCCCCAAACTCCTTCCTCACCTTTGCCCCAGCCCTAGAAAGTAGGAATCAGTGTTGGTGACATTTTACAGAGGAGGAGAAGGGGACGTAGAACCATCCTCATGAAACGTATGGTCTGTTCTGGTTGCTACTGCTCTGTACCAAGCCACCCCAAGACTTAGTGACTTAAATCAGGGTGTTACAGACTGAACGTTTGTGTCCTTCAACCTCCAATGTGGCTGTATTTGGAGTAAGAAGTAATTAAGGTTAAATGAGGTCATAAGGGTGGGACCCTGATCCCACTGGATTAGTGTCCTTAGAAGAAGAGTCACCAGAGGGTTTTCTCATCCTCTCCCTTCCCACCCTACCCTCAACCCCTGCCACATAAGGTCACAGTGAGAAAGTGGCCATCTGCAAGCCAGGAGCACAGCTCTCCCCGGAACCTGACCCTATGGCACTCAGCTCGATTTCCAACCTCCAGTATTGTAGAAATAAATTCCCATGATGGAAGGCACTCAGTGTACGGTCTTCTGTCTCAGCAGCCTGAGCAGACTAAGTCCCAGGGCTTGGCATGCTTTTTCTGTGAAGGGCAAGGTGTTGAGTCCTTTATGGGCCACGTGGTTTCTATGGAAACTCTTCAACCCAGACGCTGTGGTGTGAAAGCGACTGTAGCTGTGTACATGGGCGGGCATGGCTGTGTTCCAGTCAAGCTTTGTCTCTGAAAACGAGCATTTGGCCCCTGACCTAGTTTGCATGGCCTCTGCCTGGCTTAACATAACATTTATTTGGTTCGGATACTGAAATTATGATGGATGAGCGGATGAGGAAAATGCATGTGCATATGTGTCATGAAATATTATGAAGCCATGCAAAAGGAGATCTCATCATTTGCACCAGCATGGACGGACCTCGAGGGCATTACGCTAAGTGAAATGAGTCAGACAGAGAAAGAGAAACACCACATGATCTCACCTGTATGCGGAATCTAAAGAAAACAAAGCAAACTCGACGACTCCCGGATACAGAGAACCGACCAATGGTTGCCAGAGGGGGTGGCCCGAACGGATGAAGCGGGGTCGAAAGGCACAAACTTCCCGCCGTAAAATAAACAGGTCACAGAGATCTAACGAACACTGCGGTGCCCACCTGAAAGTTGCCAAGAGCGTAGCCCTGGAAAGTTCTCCCCGGAAGAGACGCATCGCGCTGCGCCGGGCCCTGAAGGGTGTTGGTTAGACTTACGGTTTGACCACTTTGCAATGCCCGCACGGATCCACTGTGTTGCTCCCCGAAGCTCCGGCATCATACTGCCATTTTACACGGTGAAACCATGACGAGGCACGGGGAGGAAAGCGCCGTGGGTGGGGTCTCCGAGCGTCCCCGAGCACACGCAGAAGCCGTGTTGCCATTTATGTGACCTTCAAAGTCACATTGCATCACTTGGGTGAAACGCAGCAGCAGGAGGCGTGTCCAAAACTCAGTAGTGGGTGGGGGCGTCCCTTATCTGGGGAACCCAGGAGCCTTCTGCCACGGAGACTGGAACATTTCTGGGCCACGGGGAGGGGGAGCAGGTGAGGGAGAGGCAGTGCCCCAGCGTGGAGGCCAGGAAGCTTCCCGGCTGGGAAGCTTGTCCGCTTGGACAGCAAGTCCTGCTCTGGCCGTCTGTCGTTCCCTTCCCTTCCGTCCAGCACTTCACAGAGGCAGCCCCCAAGCTGGCCTTTTAGACAGGTGAGTATGGCCGCGCGGTCACCTGAGGAGTGCCGATGAGGTCACTAAGGTTCGGTACTCGTCCCAGAGCCTGGTGCCCAGAGCCATGAAATTCTGCGTGGTGCTATGGCTTTTTGGTTTTCCCTCTGGTTTCTGCTTTGAAATTGCTGGGGGTGGGTCTGTGTTCGTAGCCTTACAGAGTTTCCTCCAAAATGAAATCAATACCACCCGCCATCCATTATGGGAGAATGATTTTCAAACGGGACAAAATGAATGCCTCTAATGCCTGCATTTCAGAGACTGAAGTCCGTCAGGGCTGAAGCTAATGCGACAGGGCTAAAGCTAATGTGTGGGAGAGGAGGGGGTGAGCTGGGGGAGGTCAGAGCAGAGGTCCCTTGGAACTGCCGGGGGAAGGGTGTGTATTAGCCAGAGGCAGAAGGTGCTGACCAGAAACTGCTTCAAGCCTCAAGTCCTCATTTTCCAACAAGATCTTGGTTGTGATCCACTGCTTGTATGAGGAAAGGCTGCTGAATAAGCAAAAAACCTGGGTGAGGAATAAAAATGGAAGAAATTAAGCGCAGAGTGTAAAGGCAACCGCAATTTTATGTCAGTGAGGTTTGGGGGGAGCAGGCCGAAAGTCAGGAGTCCCACGGAGGCGTCCACGACCTTCGAGGTGGGGCTGGACTCCTGAGAGCACCGCTGTTTCCCCTTCTCCAGTGCTTCCCATGCCCCAGACGCCAGCTCCTTGACTACCCAGGGCAATTTGTGGGAACTAGTATCTGCCCATTTTACAGATGAGAAAACCGAGCTCAGAGATAGTAAGTGACTGCCCAAACCACACAGCTGGCCCGCTCTGGAGGCAGAATGTGAGCCTGGACCTTGTGAAGAACGGCGGGTTTGTGCACACATTCACAATGTGTAATTTTTTTCATTTACACCAAAGAGCCCCAAAACACTATTTCCTATAGATTAACAAAAGAAGATAAAGGGAAACATAGTAGGAAGCCTGATCATTCCAAGATCTTGTTGGAAAATGAGGACTTGAGGCTTGAAGCGGGCTACGACATGGAGAGCCAGGAGGACCCGGCACTGCAGGGCGAGGAGGAAGCTGCTCTGAGCTCTATGAAATCCCAGATCAGGGGCACCTGGGTGGCTCAGTGGGTTAAAGCCTCTGCCTTCAGCTCAGGTCATGATCTCAGGGTCCTGGGATCGACCCTGCATAGGGCTCTCTGCTTGGTGGGGAGCCTGCATCCTCCTCTCTCTCTGCCTACTTGTCATTTCTGTCTGTCAAATAAATAAATAAAACCTTAAAAAAGAAATCCCAGATCAGATCTGCTTGACCCAGCAATTCGACCCCTAGGCAAAACTCCCTAAATATTACTCTACAGATGGGGGTGGGGGGTGTAAGGTGATAACTGCCCTCCAGCAGGTGGAGGTTTAGGGAGGGAGGGGGCTTTGGAGCCCCAAGCAAGAGAGAAAGTTGAGCTTGAACTCTGGAACTCCTGGAGGGGCTGGTTTTCCCGGGAGAGCCTGTTCAGCCAAAGATGGGATCAGTCTTCCCAAATTTGGGAAGCAGGAGAAGGTGTGAGCTGGGCCTCCGGTTAATTGGGACTAAATGTCAGGCCCTCCGCCTGGCTTGCAATTCCTGTCTCCCTGACCGTGGAGTCCCAGGCTGGCACTGCAATTAGCCGGGACCCTGTGCAATCTCGCCCCTCCCCCCGCAGCACGGGGCCGCTGCCATTTGCAGTCCACGTTCGGGAGAGCCGAGAACCAGGCTCCTGTCTGCGGATTTATGGCCCAGGAAATGCATTTTAAATTGGTCCCAGGATGCTGGGATCCAGGAATCAGACATCATCACTTGGGGTGGGGGAGGGGGAGTATGTATGGAGAAAGACCTAGTAACGCCCTAGTGACCATCCCACTTTGCTCCCCCACAGCGCAACCGCTCTCCCGGAGTTGGGGGCTACCTGTTGGTCAAGGCGCAGGGAAGGGACGGCATTTGGGTGTCTTTACGCCAAGACATGTGCGTGCCGGCTGGACTTTCTATTAATTTATGGGGAGGGGACATTCACCAACTACATGTTTTCTGGGGCCATCGCCCCCGTTCCTGCAGCACGTGGAGCCAAAACTGCCCATAAGGAAGAAGGATGGATTATTTGTCTTAGGGAAAACCACCTGTGGTCTGCCAAGAGCCTCTCCAGTCAAGCCAGGGACAGGTGTCGCAAATAGGAGCCAGGAGCCAGGGGCGAGGGGCAGGGTGGGAGAGAGGAAACCCGAGGGGTGCCCCGGAACGCCCGGGCCTGCTCTGCCAGGCTTCACCCCGCGGCTCGCTCCCGGGAGGGGGAGGAGAGCGCCCTGGGTGCTGGGCGCCATCCCGTTACGCAGTTCCTGTCCCTTTAAATCTAAGTCCCGAGAAAGGGGGGGCTGGGGCGACCTGTCTGGACCCCTATTTGCAGGCCTGCCCCGTTGAGGGGGAAGCCCGGCGGCGGGAGCGCCGGGTGAGGGGTGCGGGAGGGCGGGCGCCCAGGGTCCCCGCCGCTGTCCTGCGCCCTCGGCCCGGCGGGGCAGCGCCCCTCTCCAGACTGCCCGCGCGCCCGGGCCAGGGGGCCGGCTCAGGCGCGCGCGGGTCGAGGTGGGGCGGGCGCGAGCGGGTGGGAGTCGCGCACGCAGAGTGCTGGGTCGGGGGCGGGTGGGGAGGTGCG
>RCUC01161993.1:0-48773 GCA_003697995.1 Taxidea taxus jeffersonii | reverse complement strand
TTTAGAAGGATGCTGTTGAGTCTCCATGTATTTGTGCTCTTTCCAAATTTCCTCTTGTGATTGAGTTCTAGCTTCAGAGCATTGTGGTCTGAAAATATGCAGGGAATGATCCCAATCTTTTGATACCAGTTGAGACCTGATTTATGACCCAGGATGTGATCTATTCTGGGGAATGTTCCATGGGCACTAAAGAAGAATGTGTATTCTGTTGCTTTGGGATGGAATGTTCTGAATATATCTGTGATGTCCATCTGGTCCAGTGTGTCATTTAAGACCTTTATTTCCTTGTTGATCTTTTGCTTGGATGATCTGTCCATTTCATTGAGGGTTGTGTTAAAGTCTCCTACTATTATTGTATTCTTGTCAATGTGTTTCTTTGATTTTGTTATTAATTGGTTTATATAGTTGGCTGCTCCCATGTTAGGGGCATAGATATTTAAAATTGTTAGATCTTCTTGTTGGACAGACCCTTTGAGTATGATGAAGTGTCCTTCCTCATCTCTTATTATAGTCTTTGGCTTAAAATCTAATTGATCTGATATAAGGATTGCCACCCCAGCTTTCTTCTGATGTCCATTGGCATGGTAAATTGTTTTCCACCCCCTCACTTTCAATCTGGAGGTGTCTTCAGGTCTAAAATGAGTTTCTTGTAGGCAGCATATGGATGGGTTTTGTTTTTTTATCCATTCTGAAACCCTGTGTCTTTTGATTGGGGCACTTAGCCCATTTACGTTCAGGGTAACTATTGAGAGATATGAATTTAGTGCCATTGTATTGCCTGTAAGGTGACTGTTACTGTATATCGTCTCTGTTCCTTTCTGATAATACTTTTAGGGTCTCTCTTTGCTTACAGGACTCCTTTCAATATTTCCTGTAGAGCTGGTTTGGTGTTTACAAATTCTTTCAGTTTTTGTTTGTCCTGGAAGCTTTTTATCTCTCCTTCTATTTTCAATGATAACCTAGCTGGATAAAGTATTCTTGGCTGCATGTTTTTCTCGTTGAGTGCTCTGAATATATCATGCCAGTTCTTTCTGGCCTGCCAGGTCTCTGTGGATAAGTCTGCTGCCAATCTAATATTTTTACCATTGTATGTTACAGACTTCTTGTCCCGTGCTGCTTTCAGGATTTTCTCTTTGTCGCTAAGACTTGTAAATTTTACTATTAGATGGCAGGGTGTGGACCGATTCCTATTGATTTTGAGGGGTATTCTCTGCACCTCCTGGATTTTGATGCTTGTTCCCCTTGCTATATTAGGGAAATTCTCTACAATAATCCTCTCCAGTATACCTTCTGCTCCTATTTCTCTTTCTTCTTCTTCTGGAATCCCAATTATTCTAATGTTGTTTCGTCTTATGGCATCACTTATCTCTCGAATTCTCCCCTCGTGGTCCAGTAGTTGTTTGTCTCTCTTTTGCTCAGCTTCTTTATTCTCTGTCATTTGGTCTTCTATATCACTAATTCTTTCTTCTGACTCATTTATCCTAGCAGTAAGAGCCTCCATTTTTTATTGCACCTCATTAATAGCTTTTTTTATTTCAACTTGATTAGACTTTAGTTCTTTTATTTCTCCAGAAAGGGCTTTTATTTCTCCTGACAGGGTTTCTCTAATATCTTCCATGCCTTTTTCGAGCCCGGCTAGAACCTTGAGAATCCTAGTCCTGAATTCCAGATCTGACATATTACCAATGTCTGTATTGATTAGGTCCCTAGCCTTCGGTCCTGCCTCCTGTTCTTTTTTTTGTGGTGAGTTTTTCCGCCTTGTCATTTTGTCCAGATAAGAATCCGCTGTTCTCCTTGTTAAGTGAACTTGGTCTTGGCTGGATTTCTTCGATCTTCTGGGGGAGGGGCCTGTTGTAGTGATTCTCAAGTGTCTCTGCCTCAGGCAGAATTGCACCGCCCTTACCAGGGGCTGGGCTAAGTAATCCTCTCAGGTTCGCTTTTGGGAGCTTTTGTTCCCTGAACGCTTTCCGTAGAGTTCCGGAGGACGGGAATGAAAATGGCGGCCTCCCAATCTCCGGTTCAGAGGAGCCGAGAGCTAGGGGCCCCAGTCTTCAGTGGGCCTTCAGAGAAAAGCGTTTAATCACTCCCGTCTCCCCAGCCTCCGTTCGCGCTCTCGGAGTTCGCGCTCTCGGAGACCGTGCTCAGAGACCGCGCTCGGAGAAAATCGTGCGTAATCAGTCCCGTCTCACTGGCTTCTGGGAGCACTCTGAGCTCACCCAGCCTGTGACCAAGCATCTCTGTCTCTGGCAGAGTCCCACCTGGAGTCTCCAAACCCCGTAGATCCCTGAGCTCTCCTGGGTCGGAGTCTCCCCGGATCTTGTGGGGACCCCTCGCACAGAGCACCGGCCCGTGTCACAGAGCACCGGCCCGTGTCACAGACCACGGCTCTAGGAAACCTCGGCTCTGTCTCTGCAGCCGGTTTCCCTGCTCTAATATCTGTGAGCTCTGCGACACTCAGATACCCCCAATCCTTCTGTGACCCTGTGGGACCTGAGTCCACGCTATCCCTGCGAGGTCTTGACCCCAGTTTAGCCTCTGGAGCGATGTCCCTCCATGGAGCCGACTTTTAAAAGTTCTGATTTTGTGCTCCGCTGCTTGCCGGGAGCTGGCCCCTCCCCCTGGGGTCTATCTTCCCGTCGCGTTGGATTCACTTCTCCGCTGGTCCTACCTTTTAGAAAGTGGTCGATTTTCTGTTTCTAGAATTGTTGTTTTTCTTCTCTTCGATCTCCTGTTGGATTCGTAGGTGTTCGGAATGGTTTGATAGGCTATCTAGCTGATCTCCTGCTGCCTGATGTCGTCTCAGCCTGCTACTTCTCCGCCATCTTGACTCCTCCTCCCTGTGCCTGCTTTTCTACTAACTGCTGGTTTATGTGTAACTCCAATAAAGCCTCTTCCCTAACCCAGTCGTTCTTAAACCCAGTGCACATCAGAACCATGCAGAGAGCTTATTGAAACAGATTGTTGGACCTACCCCCAGAGCTTTGGATTCAGTAGGTCTGGGATTGGGCCCTATAATTTGCATTTCTACCAAGTTCCCAAGCGATGCCTATGCTGTACAACGATCATTGTACAGTTTGCCTCTGTGCCTGTTGCACAGCAGATGACAGGGTCAAAAGAGACCTACCTGTCCTAAAAATGGAGAAAAGGCACGCTCTTCAGTGGGGCTGCCAGGCTTGGTAAGAATATAAACCCAGACCTGCTTCTTTGCCCCCACTAGGGGGAGCCTACCTGAAGGTGACATCACCACAGAATTGGGGGACAGAGTGACACATTCCGGAGGACCTGAATCTAGGCTTTATGCTAACTAGAAATACCTTCTGGACTTTTTAGTGATGTGAACAATGACAAAGCTGTCCCTGGCAATTTCAAGAGTCCTGCTGAGGTGGAGGAGATAGAAATGACACCAGGTTGTAGGAAAATAACAGAGAAAATGGGAAAAGACCTTGGGGCTGAATCTGCTGTAAAGTGTTGGCTTCAGACAGATAGAATCTCATACCTGGCTTGGAGTGGCCTAGTGCTTAAGGTGGGCTGGAAGTGAATCAGCAGTGAGATGTGAGGTCTATGCACGATACTTAGCTTGTCTGAGCCCCAGTTCCCTTATTTATCATACCTATCTCAAGAAGTAAATTTGGGAACTTGGGTATCACCCAGGCACGAAGTAGCTGCTCAATCAATTGTCACAGTTAATGTGATATTATGCTAATGGAAGAGCACATGGCCTCAGAGCAGCAGCTCTGGGTCTGTGGCAAATGTGAGGAAACAACCTTAGAGGCATCCTAGAGGGAGTGGGTATGTCTCAGGGTCTCCAGAAGTGTCAGCAAGTACAGGATTCCATGATTCTGGCTTGAGTGAAACTACTGAGGATTACTTGGGGTATTGGGCCTTCAGGGGTGGTGGGCGTGGGGGATGCTCTGTCAGATGGAGATCAGTTAATTCCCAGATCATTTAAAATGGGAAAACAGGCTGCCTTGGGATTCCAAAAGGTCAGCCCTTGCTCATCAGTGAATTAACTGTCCCCTTTCCCTCGTTAAGCAGCCCCCCCCCCTTTATTTCCCAGTTCTCCAGGTGCAGCACTTCTGTCCCTTCTCACCAGGCCCCATCTCTATTTTTCCTTTGCAACCTCTGACATGCATACATATGCAGAATTCCATATGTTGATAGATACTGGGATAAATAATGGGAGGGGAAAAGAAAAAAAAAGAGAAGAAAAAACAACAAAGTAACAGAAAGAGAAATTGAGAAAATGATCCCAGGGTGCCTGGGTGGCTCAGTTGTTAAGTGACTGCCTTCGGCTCAGGTCATGAGTCCAGGGTCCTGGGGTCAAACCCCACATCAGGCTCTCTACTCAGCGGGAAGCCGGCTTCTCCCTTTCCCACTCCCACTGCTTGTGTTCCCTCTCTTGCTGTGTCTCTCTCTGTCAAATAAATTAAAAAAGAAAAGAAAAAAGAAAACAATCCCCATTTGCAATTGCATCAAAGGGCATAAAATACCTAGGAATAAATTTAACCAAGGAGATGAAAGACCTGTACTCTAAACTATAAAACATTGATGAAATAAACTGAAGATGACACAAATAAATGGAAAGCATTCCATGCTCATGATTGGAAGGACAAATATCATTAAAATGTCCATACTACCCAAGAAATCTACAGATTTAATGCAATCCCTATCAAAATACCAATAGTATTTTTCAGAGAACTAGAACAATCCTAAAATTTGTATGAAACTACAAAAGACCCCAAATAGCCAAAAACAGTCTTAAAAAAGAAGAACAAAATTGGAGGTAACACAATCCTAGATTTCCAGGTATACTACAAATCTGTAGTAATCAAAACAGTATGGTGCTACATAAAAACAGAAACATAAGTCAATGGAACCAAATAAACAGCCCAGGAATAAACCCATGATTATATGGTCACTCTTCAACAAAGGAGGCAAGAAAATTCAATGGAAAAAAAGAGTCTCCAACAAAGGTGTTGAAAAAACTGGGTAGCTACTTGCAAAGGAATGAAACCAAACCACTTTCTTACACACACACACACACGCACACACACACACACAAAACCTCAATGTGGATGAAAGATCTAAATGTGAGACCTGAAACCATAAAAATCCTAGAAGAGAGCATAGGCAGTAATTTCTCTGGCATCGGCCATAGCAACATTCTTCTAGATATGTCTCCTGAAGCAAGGGAAACAAAAGCAAAAATAAACTATTGGGACTACATCAAAATAAAAAGCTCCTGCACAGCAAAGGAAACAACAACAAAACTAAAAGACCATCTACGGAATGGGAAGAGATATTTGCAAATGACATACCCAATAAAGTGTTAGTATCCAAAATATATAAAGAACGTATAGAACTCAACAACAAAAAAACCAATCCAAGTTTTAAAATGGGCATAAAAGGGGCGCCTGGGTGGCTCAGTTGTTAAGTGTCTGCCTTCAGCTCAGGTCATGATCCCAGGGTCTTGGGATCGAGCCCTACATTGAACCCCACATCCAGCTCCCTGCTCGGTGGGAGGCCTGCTTCTCCCTCTTCCACTCCCTCTGCTTGTGTTCCCTCTCTCGCTGTGTCTCTCTGTCAAATGAATAAATAAAATCTTTAAAAAGAAAAAATAAAGTAAAATGGGTATAAGACATGAACAGACACATGAAAAGATGCTCAGTATCACTCATCATCAAGGAAATATAAATCAAAACCACAATGAAATATCTCACCTCACACCTGTCAGAATGGCTAAAGTAAAAAACACAAAAAACAAATGTTGGCAAGGATCTGAAGAAAAAGGAACACTTGTGTGCCATTAGTGGAAGTGTGAACTGATGTAGCCACTGTGGAAAAGAGTATGGAGGTTCCTCAAAATATTCAAAATAGAATTACCACATAATCTAGTAATTCCACTACTCTGTATTTACCCAAAGACTATGAAAACACTAATTCAAAAGAATATTGTACCCTTATATTTTATTGCAGCATTATTTACAATAGTCAAGTTATGGAAGCAGCCCAAGCATCCAGCATCCATCAGTAAATGAATAGATAAAGAAGACATAATACACACACACACACATACACACCAGAATATCACTAAGCCATAAAAAGAATAAAATCTTGGCATTTGCAACAACATGGAAGGATCTAGAGGGTAAAGTGCTAAGTAAAATCAGTCACAGGGAGATAAATACCACACAATTTCATTCATATGTGGAATTTAAGAAACAAAACAAAAAAGAGACAACCCAGGGGCACCTGGCTGGCTCAGTTGTTAAGCGTCTGCCTTTGGCTCAGGTCATGATCCTGGGGTTCTGGGATTAAGCTGAGCTCCAGGTCAGGCTCCCTGGGTCAGGCTTTCCTCAGTGGGAAGCCTGCTTCTTCTTCTCCCACTCCCCCTGCTTGTGTTCCTTCGCTCGCTGTTTCTCTCTCTGTCAAATAAATAAATAGAATCTTTAAAAAAGAGAGACAATCCAGAAAACAGCCTCTTGACTATAGAGAAAATTTGGTGGTTAACAGAGGTGGAGGTGGGTGGGGAGGGCGAAGGGGATTAAGAGTACCCTTATTGGGGCGCCTGGGTGGCTCAGTGTGTTAAAGCCTCTGCCTTCGGCTCGGGTCATGATCTCAGGGACCTGGGATGGAGCCCCGCATTGGGCTCTCTGCTCAGCTGAGAGCCTGCTTCTTCCTCTCTCCCTCTCTGCCTGCCTCTCTGCCTGCTTGTGATCTCTGTCAAATAAATAAATAAAATCTTAAAAAAAAAAGAGTACCCTTATTTTGATGAGCACCAAGGAATATATAGAATTATTGAATCACTATATTGTATACCTGAAACTAATATACCATTGTATATTAACTACACTGGACTTAAATTTTTTCAAAAATTAAACAATTAAAAAAATAAATTGGGGGGCACCTGGGTGGCTCAGTGGGTTAATTAAGGCCTCTGTCTTCAGCTCAGGTCATGATCCCGGGGTCCTGGGATCGAGCCCCGCGTCGGGCTCTCTGCTCAGCAGGGAGCCTGCTTCCCTTCCTCTCTCTCTCTGCTGGCCTCTCTGCCTACTTGTGATCTCTCTCTGTCAAATAAATAAATAAAATCTTTTAAAAAAATAAAATAAAATAAATTGGACTGAGATTGAATTTTTATTAAAAGGGAAAGGAGAGACAGACAAAACTTTTCACCAAATTCATAAGGCTCTGCTTTTTGATTTGGGGAGGAATCAGTGGACCCAATGGCTTGCAAATGTGATCTCACCAAATTAGGTGACTTGGAGAAGTTATTTTTTATCATCATCATCATTATATTAGTTTTTCTGGTAGTTGTCTTTTATTATTGTTCTGGCAGTTTATGCAGCCATTGGGTCCAGGAATTCTAAAGAGGAGTTCTGGAAAGCGTGGAGACCTTCAGGAGCTTAAGGAATGAAGCTGTCTGCTGGGCTCCCTAGGCAGCAAGAAGGCACCACCATTATCATCATCATTGTCATCATCACCACCACCAGTAGGTGGTGCCACCTCCCAGATTCTACAACTCCCATAGCCAGTGGGGAGAGCAGGCAACAGCTACAGTCTCTCTGCAAGCCATTAGGAAAGAGCTTTCTGGAGTAAACATAAACATTTGATGATTTTTACCAATAAAACAAAGGCTATTCCTGCCCTAGCCTCAACCCTGTCAACACACACTCCCCACCCCCAAGAAGAAAGAGATGAGCAAGTTTATTTCAGGCTAATCTGAAATTTACTACAAGTGGTTTGACTAATTCAGTTAAAATCAAATTCCTTTCTTCACTTATCCTGGCCCCTTCACACACAGAAATTAGCTCTTGCAGTTAGAATCCTCTATAAAGTTTCTATTGCACGACTGGGGGGTAACTTCCTGACAGTGGGTGGAGATGTTACACCTGTGGCTGTTCATACAGATGAAGGGTCTTACAATAGGAGCCAAAGATTGCCAGTTAGGTTGGTCTCTGGTCCAGAATCCAGGAAGGGGTTTGAGGCCCTGAAGGTCATGGCTTTTGAAGTCTTTTATTTCTGTAGAACCATAAGCTTCAATTTCTACTTTTAAAAACATTGGAGAGGGACGCCTGGGTGGCTCAGTTGGTTAAGCGGCTGCCTTCGGCTCAGGTCATGATCCCAGCGTCCTGGGATCGAGTCCCGCATTGGGCTCCTTGCTCGGCAGGGAGCCTGCTTCTCTCTCTGCCTCTGCCTGCCTCTCTGTCTGTCTATGCTCACTCTCTCTGACAAATAAATAAATAAAATCTTAAAAAAAAAAAACCATTGGAGATTTTTAGAAGATGTAGTAAAAACTTGCAGGTTTCAATGTGCTATGCACTAGATTTTAACACATTGGCAATCCCCTGGATCAGATTTAGAAATAAATTATTTGCCATTTCTCTTTAATAGAAGATTGTTCAGAGATCACAGGGTGAGTTGTTAAAACCTTTTTGCAGGGACGCCTGGGTGGCTCAGTTGGTTAAACAGCTGCCTTCAGCTCAGGTCATGATCCCAGTGTCCTGCGATCGAGTCCCACATCGGGCTCCTTGCTCGGCAGGGAGCCTGCTTCTCCCTCTACCTCTGCCTGCCACTCTGTCTGCCTGTGCTCTCTCTCTCTCTAACAAATAAATAAATAAAATCTTAAAAAAAAAAAACCTTTTTGCAATAACTTCTCTGTATGAGTTAGATCTCTGTCAGTACTGTGCAACCAAAACAAGACAAACAAACTGGTTGCTGAGGCTGACCTAGGGGGCAACTGTTAATCTCAAATCCCCAATTTCAAATTTTTGTGTGCATCATTATCATGTTTTACCAACTTGGAACTGCTTTAATGTGTATTATATAATGAGGATTCCCCCTTAAGATTTCAACTGAGGAAGGGTACCTCTTTGAAATTAAAGCAAAGCAAAGTAAACCATTGCTTCAGATTATATTATTCAGATTATGATGCAGAATTTCTGGGGCTGGAGGTATCCTGCTAATAAATCTAGAGTCCAGCTCTCTCATAGTGGCCAGTTGCAGGTGTTACCCCCCAGCAAGTCTGTCCTTGATTTTCTCTTGGAGAATACCCTTCCTTTGTTACAAATAGTGTTTGTGAGACTGTTAATTAAAACAGACCACGAGTTCCTGGGCACCATTTCAGTTCAATCGGATCCTCTTTCCTGGGAATTGGAATTGCAAGAACTGAAGTGGTTGGGGCTGACTTGTCCTGTGGTCTTGCTCTGAAGACAATGTCTACTGGGCCTTTCTAAGGCCTGTCATATGGCTTTTCTTTTGGTTCTTTGAGGTTCTCCAGTTCACTCCAGTAGATTACTCCCAGCCCTTCCCCCCTTTATTTTTTGCTTAGGTTAGACAGAATTACTTCTGTTCTTTGCAATCATAACACTGTGAATGATTTTGCAAATGGGAAAGTGGTAGTAGCCTCAAGAAGTCAATAACTTGTCCAAGGCTCTATTGTGAAAACTTTGGGACAAGTTTAAGGCTATACCCTGGAGGAAGAAATTATTCTGAATCAATAACCACAAAAGTAGAACAAATCTTCCCAGGGCAGAGTTCACCCTGTGGGTGTATGAGAGAGAGAAAGAGGATGTGTGGCTGGGTCATGGGGGGAGGATGAATGAGTAATGCTGTGTTAAGTTGGGGAGCGGCAGATCTTAGAACGCTGGAATCATTAAGTCTGAGCCACGGATGTGTTTCGGTTCTGGTCATTCAGATAGGGTTTTGCAAAAGCTCAGAACCATGTTATCAGGACCCTAAAGTTTGAGGAAGAATTCTGAAAAGGTGGAGGAATCTTAGGATCTCAAGCTGAAGGAGCACTTGGGTATAATATTAATCTGCCAGGGATCTGAGGCAACAGAAGTGACAACTGAGAGTTTGAGGGAATAGGCCACATATGTTAACAATGGTTCTAGCCTCTAATAAGGGACAATGATCATAGTATTCACAGCACCTGGCACAATGCCTGGCACATGGTAGGTGCTCAATACATATTTGCTAAATGAGTGAATGGGTTGGTCTTCCATGTAGTTGTCTAGGCCCTGCAGCCAAGTGATTTTGTCACTAATGGACTGGATCTTTGGCTTTTCATGCCTGGCCTCACTCCTAGGGGCCAAATGGTGCCTGAATGGTGGCCAAAGTCTGGAAAACACAGGAGCAGCAGCTGGAATATGTTCCTAGGGTTCTCATTCCTGATGACATTTACTCAGTGGCAGCTGTGATACAATGAACAAAAGGTTCTTGCCCTATGGGTCTGTAGCCTAAATAACAGAACCAAACAAGCAGTTGAAAGCTTTTCTGTGTGTATGTGTGTTTCTTGTCTTTTTAAGGTATAGGAAGCATCAGTATCTCAGATTTATAATGAGAACAGTAAAAACGATTATTTCCCATTTTACACACGAGTAAATGGGAGCCCAGAGAAACACAGAAACTTACTCTGTGCGCAGAACTCTGTCACCAGCCTAGCTTGGCGTGCCCACCTTTTTTCTTGTGCTCTATCCAGGTGCTTCCTGCTCTATCCAGTCCAGGGCCTGGGGTTTGCCTCCTCCATTCCCTACTGGCTTTATCATTATAGGCACAACCTGGGTCTCTAGCTGGGAAAAGGTCCTTGGAAAGGAGGGAGTTTTAACACATTAGAAAGATGGAAGGTTCCAAGTAGACAAGAGGGCCAGGAGAGGTGGCTTCACCTATGTTCATCCTTGAGTCTCACTATCCTCATGTCTAAGGACAAAGAAACATGGTATTTATCAGGGCTGAGACAACTGCTCTACATGAGTCTGTCTCATAGGATCTTTCTTGTGCACAGGCTTTTATTTTTATTTTTTAAAGATTTTATTCATTTATTTGACAGAGAGAGATCACAAGCAGGCAGAGAGAGAGGGGGAAGCAGGCTCCCAGCTGAGCAGAGAGCCTGAAGTGGGGCTTCATCCCAGGACCCTGAGACCATGACCTGAGCCGAAGGCAGAGAGGCTTAACCAATTGAGCCACCCAGCTGCCCCGTGCACAGCCTTTTTCAAAATCATCTTCTTAGGTTACCATTGTTTGTTCCCTCCTCTTTCTTGTTTACATGGATTTCTTATCGGAAGGGCTCCAGTTGCTGGGGAGCACCGATAGGTGACAGCTCTGTTTTTCTCCCTAGTGGCAGGGATGCCCCCAGCCATACGGTGCAAAGTAGATGATGTTATTTGGAGCCCTTGCCCCTCAAGTTTCCATATGACCCCTGACCTTGGCTGGTCCTTCCTCATAGACCCTGCTCCCACCTCCACCCTCCCTCCCTGGTATCTCAGGTGCTCCTGCTTTAGGGGTCTTTCTAAACATATAATGCTGCATTCAGTTTCTCAGATTCAAAGAATCTCTAAGGATGGAATTTCAGGCAACAGTTGGGACCTTTTAGATGACAGGGCCTCCGACAAACCAGGACAAAGGCTACTGCCAACTCACCAAGCCTTGGCTCATTGCCTGGTTACTGGGCTGACAGAGCCGGGGTGGGGAGTTGAAGAGGCATTCCTGAACTCCTGCTTCTTACTTGGGAATACATACTCTGGACAATCAGAGTTAAAAATGCCTGGAACCAATAGTCAGTGTTCATTTCCTTGAAGTGGGAGAAATACCTTCTGGCCCCAGAACCTCTGTAAAACCCTAGAATAAAGGGAGGAGTGGGCACAAGTAGTACCTTGGTTTAGGAGCCTCCTAAAACTCCAGGATCCTCGGGCCAGAGACTTCTGGCTGCAGGGACAATGTCACAACAAGCCACCCGAATTTCTATCTGCAGATCCCCCAGGACAGAAAGCCCAGTAAGACTGTGTATGGAATTTTAGCCTTTCTTGTTTTTGGGGGGGATCAGGGGGACTTCTTAAAAGGGGGAAAAAGTCAAAGACCGGAAGTTCCTTAATGTTTACTTTCTGTCTACCTGGTCTGCATTCCCTGGTTTTGGAGGCAGTGTAGAGAGCAAGATAGAGTCACTCATGTCAGTCAGGGGACTGTGTCAAGCAATGATGAAAGCAGCTAAGGGCATTGCGGCTATAAGTCTATTCACCTTAAGTCCTTTCACACCTACAGGGTATAAGACACAACTCAATTTCTCCAACACCATTCCTACCTATGACACATCTTTCTGCAAATTACTTAATATGATTGGCACATACAATGCTACCTTAATACCAAAATCTACAGTCAACCTATAAGACACAACAAAGGAAGAGAGCATACCAATATGTCCATTATCACAATTAGGTTCAACACATTTCAACACATTTTTACCATCCTTTAGTTAATAAAACCTCAATTATACAAGGAAAATCACCAATGTGGTGGAAAGCATTGGAAATTGATTGTAATGCAAATTTAGTGACACATACTGATCCAGGTATGCAAAAATATTTCTTTTCATTGATCCAACCATCAGATGCACAAGGCATGGAAAATACATGGCCAGCACAGCACCATATCTATGAGAATATAACCAGAACTGATTCATCTATACCAATTTACATAGCTAAAAGAGTCAGCTTTGACAAATGTGGTGTACCACCTAATAGTTAAAGCCCATGTATTATTGAGAGTGGATGTTGGAATACTACACATTGTCTGAGAGATTTCCACTGGAAGCCACAATGGACACATGGCATTACCAACACAACACCAAAACTAAAGCCAAATGTTTGAACCTAATTACTTAACCCTCTGAGGACTGTATACAAACCTATGCCACAGGAATTGGAAATAACCTTCCAAAAGGAACAACTCAATTTGTCCTATATACAATCCGAATGTAAAATTTGTGCCACAGAGGCTAGGAACAACCACTCATGAACAGTCTAACCAACCACCCATCGATAGGATTAGACTTAGAAAGCCTACAGTCCTGGGTAGAGGTAGGCATTACTTCCAACTTAATTATCTCTGGAATTCAGAAAGCAGACATCCAGACTCTTAAGCAGGAACTATCTGCATTTAAAAAATGTGTGAACCCCTACTAAATCCAGTAGGACATTTAGGTTCCAACATCTCAGCACTCAGAGAACCACATTCCATTGTCTCAACCATGCATGATTATCATGCCCACCAATTGGAATTTAACTATAACATTGACCATAAAGTTCAGGCCCTCCAGCAAAATTTACTTAACCTTAGACATTTCTACATAAGAGAACAGCTAAAAAATAATTACTGCAGAATCAATAACCTCCTGGAGAGAGCACGGAATGATATCAGAAGCATTACTTTAACAAGAAAAAGTATTCTGATTGGATGGAGTCTCTCTTACAATTAGACACGTTCAGACATTCAGGTTGTGACAATACAGGACAATGTAAACTTTCACTGTTAAGGCTTTCAGGGGGTCAAAGCTTATTAGCATATGATACAGATGATGTACCACAACAAATACATTATCGTACAGCACTTCTGACAACACATACACACTCATGGGTTAATGGATATTTACTATCTAAAGAGATGGTATTTCAGTGGTCTAATAACATGGATTATACCTACCATAAACTAGAAATCAATGTTAATCTTTTTCCTTTAACAAGAATATCCACTGAAAATTTATTTTTGGACATGGTACACCTTAACTGGATAACTTGTGTTAATAACTTCTTAGAGGTCATGTTCTTTTTTTTTTTTTTTTAAGATTTCTTTCTTTATTTGAGAGAGAGAGGGAGTGCGAGCATGTGAGCAGGGGAAGGGGCAAAAGGAGAGGAAGATAGAGAATCCTCAAGTAGACATCCCACTGAGTGTGGAGGTTGATGGGGCTCTAACCCAGGACCCGGAAATCATGACCTAAGCTGCCCAACTGACTGAGCAACCCAGGTGCCCCTCAGAGGTCATGTTCTTTAATCATAGTAGAGTGAATGATACTATCATAACCATAGACTATGTGTGTGTTAAAATATTGTATGTTATTAGTGTAACATTTAGTAATGTTACCAAATGGGTACCTTTGTCTCAGAATATTTATTTAAAAATTTTCAACATCTTATACTAAAGTAACAGAAGTACTTTGGGTGAAAATTAAGAAAATTGAAAAACTCTGATGAAAACTTAGAAGGGCTCAAAGTAGCCCATAAAACGTTGACCAACAAGCTAACCCACTTTGAGCACACTACACAGGCCACTCAAACAGCCTCAGCAGTCATTAACATCAACTTTGCTGCACTGAACAAAAATATACAAAACTTATATAATAAATATTCCTTTCTAGAGTTGTTAACAAATCCTTCAAACACATGATTTGTTCTGGCTCATAGTCTGATGATAATTCTTTAAAATACATAAAGGAAAATAAATAAATAAATAATTTTAAAAATACATAAAGGAATTCTCTCTCTACACGTGTTTGACTGAGCCACCCACGTGCCCCTTAAGTTTTAATTTTAAACCAATATATTAGGTAAATAAGTGAAACTCAGTTATGGCAAAAATTGTGGGGGGTGCCTGGCTGGCTCAGTCAGTGGAACGTGTGACTCTTGATCTCAGGGTTGTGAGTTCAGGCCCCACGCTGGGTGTAGAGATCCCTTACAAGTAAAAGCTTTCAGAAAAAAATTGTGGGAAGTCATTCTGAAATAACTGAACTTTAGGAAACAGTGCATTCATTCAAAAGAACGAGAGATGGTGACATTTCAGTCAGAGGGCTAGCTCATATAAGAAGATGCTTTTTAGGGACACCTGGGTGACTCAGTTGGTTAGGCAACTGCCTTTGGCTCAGGTCATGATCCCAAGGTCCTGGGATGGAGTCCCACTATTGGGCACCTCCTGATTGTGCTCGCTCTCTCTCTGGCCAATAAATAAATCTTTTTAAAAAAGAAGATGCTTTTCAGCAGGTAAACTATTTCAGTTAGTGAAACTTAGCTCTCTGGGCTTCTGTGGGGGTCTGATTCAGAGCTTGAGGCCAGGAAGCCTTTAGAGAGCTTTCAGCTTCTTTTGTTCATGTAAGGCTGGAAAATCTTTCATTTAGTTCCTAGCTAAAATTCCCTTTTAAGTCCAGTCCCACCACCACAATGAAAACTCTCGGTCCTACCTTGGAAGATTTCTTCTTTTCTGCCTCTTTTCTACTGACTCTTTTGGATATCTTGTTCAGCGCTTCAAAGAGAGACAGAAGGAGCAAAGCCAGATGTTTCTGGAGGTCATGAACTACAATAAACTGGGAGGAGCCAGAGGGGTCTCCAGGAAGTCTCAGGGTTAGGGAGAAGAGGGGCTGGTTGGATGAATCATAACTTGGGACTTTGGCCAACAGGTTCTTGATAGCCTGGTGCTGACCTGGAGTGTCCTCTAAGGGAAGGCAAAGAGGAAATCCAAGAAGGCCCTGAAAAATGGGCTCAGTGTCATGTACATGGATGGACCTGTGTTTCTTGTATTCCTCTTTTTTCATTTCTCAGAGCTATGGAGGCAGGCACACCTGATTTGAATCCTGACTCTGCCATTTAACAGCTCTGTTTCCTTAAGCAACCTACTTAATCTTCTTAAGATCCAGTTTTCTCATCTGTAAATAGGGTACGGTAATACCCACCTTGCAGGATTGTCTTGAGGATAAAAAGTTATGTTTAGGGACGCCTGGGTGGCTCAGTTGGTTAAGCGGCTGCCTTCGGCTCAGGTCATGATCCCAGCGTCCTGGGATCGAGTCCCACATCGGGCTCCTTGCTCGGCAGGGAGCCTGCTTCTCCCTCTGCCTCTGTCTACCACTCTGTCTGCCTGAGCTCTCTCTCTAATAAATAAATTAAAAAAAAATCTTTAAGAATGGGTTAGAACCCTATGCACTGCCATGGTACAATGTTAAAAAAAAAAAAAGTTATGTTTATAAAGTGAGAAGCCTGGCACATCAAAGGTGATCAAAGGTGATACTTCCCTGATACATCAAGAATATTCCCTTTTCCTAGTGAGATGCAAGGCAGTGAAGGACATTAGTTTAGAACTTGTGTCGTAGAATTAAACACCTGGGTTTGAATTCTGGCTCTGCCAATTAAGAACTGCGTGATTTTGGGGCACCTGGGTGGCTCAGTGGGTTAAGCCTCTGCCTTCGGCTCAGGTCATGATCTCAGGGTCCTGGGATTGAGCCCCACATCGGGCTCTCTGCTCAGCGGGGAGCCTGCTTCCCCCTCTCTCTCTGCCTGCCTCTCTGCCTACTTGTGATCTCTCTCTCTCTGTCAAATAAATAAATAAAATCTTAAAAAAAAAAACGAACTACGTGATTTTGTATCAGTCACTTAACTTTAAGCCTCAATTTCCTCAACTATGAAGTAGGAATGAAAATAGTACTCACTTTACAGTGCCTAGCACACAAGGAGTGTATCTGTTACTATTATTTTTATCAGGTGAAGTTGAACCAGAAAATGTTCCATGCCAGGCTGTAATGCCCCCGGTATTTTCCCCGAGCAGTTATTTTCAATTCTCAACCCTGAAAGGACTAGTTCATCCCACACTCGGTTATATTCTGCAGCATTTTCTAACATTTTTATTGTTGATTTTTAAGATTTAACATTTAATATTTTTACAGTTCTGTGAATCAATAAGTTTCAGAAATGCTAAGTTGAACAAAGTTCACAAAGTGTCTTGACTTCAGGGTTTCTCAGAGCCTTTAACATGCAAAAATTGTTTATTAAATTGGTGGTATGCAGGGCTTTTTAAAGCCATATGATCAAGGAATTTTTTTAAAGATTTTTATTTATTTATTTGACAGATGGAGATCACAAGTAGGCAGAGAAGCAGGCAGAGAGAGAGGGGGAGAGAGAGGAGGAGGAAGCAGGCTCCCTGCTGAATAGAGAACCCAATGCAGGGCTCAATCTCAGGACCCCGGGATCATGACCTGAGCCGAAGGCAGAGGCTTTAACCCACTGAGCCACCCAGGTGCCCCAGAGTCAAGGAATATTTTATTCCTTGAGGATTACTTTGAAGAATAAGCAAAAAGGAGCTCTGACTTATGTCAGTGAATCCTGGGGAGCATGTTTGACATCCTGTAGCCCCTTCTCATGGGTCAGAGTCCAGAGACTAGGCGCCAAGACAGGCTACTTACCTACAATAGAGACAGAAGGGAAATCCAAGGGAATTACTCCTTAGGCTCCTGTAATCCCTGGGCTTTTCTTCAGGTGCCAGGTGGCTGTAGGGAGTGAGGAGGCACAGGGAGACCAGCAGGGTGGCCAGGAGTAGGTGGAGGATATTCATTCCTAGAGGCCTGAGTGGGACAGAGAGGGCAGTCAGGCTGGTGGGCCAGGAGTCCTGGCAAGAGGATGTGTCATCCTCTTGTTTTCATTGTGTTTCTTTGGGCTGGTGCTCCGACCCATTTCATAAGTGTCCCAGTAGAGCTGGAGGACCACCAAAGCTTAGGACAGGAAAGGGGAGCTGATGAAGGATGAAGAGAGAAAAGGAGAGATGGGGAGAGGGAGAGAGACAAGTAAAGGAGGGAGATTGAAGCCAAGAGAAAAGGAATACATTGCCGTTTTCTCTGTCATCCAGAGCATGGGGTGATGGTTTTTATTTTTTATTCTTTTTAAGTCAGTGGCCCTAGGTGACCCTAGACCTGGGCAGAATTTTTGAATGGCCCCCAAGTAGTGTCTCACTGTGGCCGAGGTTTTACTAAGGTGCAGAGGATAAAGCTCATAAGACTCTCTGAGAAACATGCAGTGATAAATGGCATCTTCAGACAAGTGTATGTTGTTGCACATGGTGTATTCCCATGCCCAGAGGGAATGAAGTGGTATGGTTGGTATGAGAAGGATGGACCTGTTGACATAGCCTAACTATATTTACTGACTTACTACTGGCTGGATTTTGATGAAGCAGACAGATCCCAGAGTGGATTTATTCCCTTGAATCCTTTGTTTGGCTTAATCAGGGCTCAAAGCTTCAGTAGCGTCTTCACCTTCTCTGAGTGTGGGATCCCCACTCCTTCCCTGCCCTGTGGGTTGTTCTCTCTGGCCTGGGAAAAAACTGAGGCTGCTTTTCCAAAGTTCTCTCTGCCCTGCCATAAAGCACTGTGGGTGAGAAGAGAATAAAAACAATCTGCTTATGCTGGTCCTGCCCACTCCTGGGCTCTCCTTACAGCAGCCTGGCAATTTCTAGCCTACTCCTCCCAGCCTAATAAACTACAATTAAAAAAATACTGTTTCTTAGAATCTAAGTAATTTAGTGGAACTATCTGACTAAACTGAGTCTGAGAAGGGTGAAATCTCAGTAGAATTAATCTTATTTGTATGTTGGGAGAGGGCAAAGAATGAGTATTCCTTGCACCAATCCTGGACAGGGGTATGTATATTCTAAATGTAATATAGGCCTATAATGCCTAGTTGTATTATCATCCTCAGGGCCAGATTTTTTTTTTAGAATTCAGAATTTTGTGGATTTTAGAAAGCTAATATCATCTATATCCTATATTAAACTACAACAAGTGTTCTGAGAGCACTTATATAAAATTTTTGCTACTTCTACAGCAAAAAGATGGTGATATTCATAATAAACAGGATAAAAAAGACTATGAATTGACTTGCATCAATTGAGTATGGGTTTTGTTGCCAAGAGATTTCAGGTAAGGTCAGGTTTTGCTGCCAAAGGAAAAAAGAAAATTGACAGTTTTCAGACTTTTGGGATTTTGCAATTTCAGGTAAAGGATTATGGACCTGTACAATCCCTCATTGCTGTTATTACTCAACATGGAACACACACTCCCTGCTATTAATACAGGATAATAATGCTGACAGCAATGACTACCTGTGCAATTGCTTCTCAAGAGTAATTTATCTTTCACTTCTGTCTTGGTGAACAGTCTTCTTTGATCTGTGTATCACTGGAGATAATCCCTTCTCTTAAACTTATCATCTGGTTTAAGTTACTGCTTTGGATTTAAGATGAGTTTCTGTTCAGCATGGTGGGTGTAAAGAATCCAGAAAGGGGTTTAGGTTAGCTGGATGTACTTGCTATTTAAGTGGCTGTGTGACCCTGGGCCCATCTGGGCCTCTGCTTTTTCTTCTGTTGAAAGACAGGCTAGGACTACATAATTTAGTATACATTATGAGGCACAGAGTTGAATCTTGAAATAAAGATTTGCTTAATGAATGAAAGAATCTTAAGAACTTCCTATTCTAAAATCCTGTGAATCGGTGATATCTGATTCTTGCTTCCTGGACTTTGGAACAGGTCAAACAGGTGTACAAAGATTTTGTTAAGGCCACTTGTGTATCCTTAAGAGGTAAGGGATTTGCAAGTGCATTCATGTGACTGCATCTGATTAAATTCTGGAAAAGAGTGCATGGAAAGTCATGGCAAAATGCAATTGACTGTGTATCTCAGAAGTCTTGCTCGTGTGTGTGTGAGCACACACATGTGTATGTATGTATGTTGTGCCAGCAGCACATGGGTATTAATGTATAAAGGCTCTAATTGAGGGAATATGGGAGACAACAGTATCCAGATCATCCCTGAATATGATAAAATGAGTAGACAGTATATCATTACAGAGTACACACTCAGTGTGCACTACAGACATTCCCTTAGCTATGGCACTGGGGGATAGCCTGATATCTTAATCCTTTAGGGTCAAGCCTTGGTCCCCAAAGCAGAAGAAGGGATTATAATTCCCCAGTGATGAAGAAGGGCTAACCACCTATTGGGACAGAGGTATAGTGACAGATAAGAACTGAGGAAGAGGTGAAGGCACGAGAGTTTTCCTGAAAAGAGTGAACAATAATAGTTGCTGACCATACTAGATGTTAATGAGGTGCAGCCCTGACATCCTGCCTTGGGTTTTGCTTGTGGCATCAGTGAGGGGAGCCAGGGTGTTTGGGAAGCCAGCAAGCTGGCATTACTGAGAAGGTGACTGGGCTTTGTTGGTTGTAATAATGGCTTCTACCAGTCTTGCCAAGCACCAATTGCCAGGGACATAGGGGTCTGGGTGAAGTTCATCCCTGTGTAGGAAAAAAGTGGTCAGAGGCAAAGTAGTGTTTGGTAGAGGCCTAACATGGAGGAGCATCTCATATAGGCCAGTGGTGCTGGAGGCAGACTCTCCCCTGATCAATCTTTTGGAACAAAATATATACTTGGGAATAAAGAGTAATTAATCCAGGAGGGAATCTTAACTTTTAAATTATCTGCAAACCTTTGCCCATATGTGCATTTTTTTTCTGGGGAGAAGGTCCATAGCTTTCTCTGGATCTATAAGGGCCCCTAAAATGCTCAGAATCCCTTTTTTTTTGCAACCTGAATGGGACTCATCCAGAACCACAGGCACATGAGAACAGAGGATACTTTTTTTTTTTTTTCTGTCCAGGCAATAATTGAGTTCTATACTTGGGAAAGTGTGCTTGTTGGAAGGGACATATCATTCCAGTATTGGTATAAAGTAAATATAATATTGAAGCAAACCAAAGGATTTAAACATTATGGTTTCATTTGTGAACAAATATCAAAACTCCCTCAAATACAGATATGCTTACATATGCAAAGAAAAAAGAATGGAAGGATACACATGAAAATTTTAATAATGAATACTTCTTAGAAGTGGAATTGAGGATGGGGAGTCAGGTAGAGACATGTGCTTCTTCATGTACTTCTGTATTTGAATTTCCTTTTCAAGAATGTTATTACTTTGGGGCGCCTGAGTGGCTCATTTGGTTAAGTGTCTGCTTGCAACTCAGGTCATGATCCCATGGTCCTGGGATGGAGCCCCACTCCCTGCTCAGCGGGGAGTCTGCTTATCTCTCTCCCTCTGCTCCCCCCCTTCTTCTCTCTCTCTCAAATAAAGAAATAAAATCTTTTAAAAAGGGAGAGGAGCAAGATGGCAGAGGAGTAGGAGACCTAAATATCATTGGGTCAGAGTTGTTCAGCTAGACAGTTATCAAACTATTATGAACACTTACAAACTTAACAGGAGATCAAAGAGAGAAAGAGCAGCAATTCTAGGAACAGAAAATTGACCACTTTCTGGAAGGTAGGACATGCGGAGAAGTGAATCTGAGGTGATATACAGGAAGAGAGACTGTGGTGGTGGTGGTGGGGCAGTGGTAGACCAGGAGCACAAAATTGGAACTTTTAGAAGTCTGCCTACTGAGGGACGTTGCTTCAGAGGCTAAGCAGGGGTGGAGCCCTCATGAGGACAGTGTGGTCTCAGGATCTGTGGTCTCACAAAAAGACCGGATGTGTCTGAGTGTGGCAGAGCTCCCAGGTATCAGAGAGGGGAAGCCAGCTGCAGAGATGGAGCTGAGGAGTGGGCTCTCAGCTTGGGGTTGCCTTAAACCATGATTCAAGCACAGCTGGGCCCCTGCTCTTTCAGCAGGGCCCCCACAAGTGGCAGATCCAGGGAGAACCCCTCCCTCCTCCTTTGGGAGGAGCAGTGCAGGAGCATGCTGCAGGAACTTGCTGGATTTGGAGACTCCAAATGCGGCCATGCCCCAGAGATAGAAATGCTCCATCAGAGGCTGGGTGAGCACAGAGTGAGGCTGGAGACCAGGGAAACAGGTGTGAATGACTGCTTTTCTCTGAGGGTACACTGAGGAGTGGGGTCCTGAGTTCTCAGCTTCTATGGGGCCAGAGATTGGGAGGCCGCCATCTTCATTCCCATCCTCCAAAGCTATTCAGAAATCATTCAGGGAACAAAAGCTACTGAGAGCAAAACTGAGCAGATTACTTAGCCTGGCCCCTGGCAAGGACAGTGCAATTCCAACTCAGGCAAAGACATTTGAGAATGAATGCAACAGGCCTTTCACCCAGAAGATCAAGAACATCCAGCAAAGACCAAGTTCACCAATCAATGAAAATTGCAAAACTTCAGAGCTCTGGGAATACAGCACATAGACTTCATGGCTTTTTCCCCATGATTCTTAGGCTTTCAAAGTTGAATTCTTTTAATTTTATTTTTTTCTTATTCTATTTTTAAAAAATTTTCTTCTTTCCTATTTTAATGTTTTTTTAAACTATTTTATCCTGCTAATACATTAAAAAAAAACTTTTAAAATTTTCATTGTTATAGTCATAGTCTATCCCTTCATTGTATTTAACCTTATTTTTTGTATACATATAGGTTTTACTTTCTTTAAAATTTCAGGATACGGTTTCTTCAAATAGACCAAAATATACCCTAAATCTAGCACATGACTTTGTTCTAGTCTCCAGCCTGATCACATTCTTTCCTCTTTTTTCAACCAACGTCTTATCTTATCAATTCTTTTTTAGAATCTTTTAAAATTTTCATCTTTAGAGTCATATTCCATCCCTTTATCATGTTTACCCAAATATATATACATATACACATACATATATATACGTATACGTATATATTTTTTCTTTCTTTCTTTAAAATTTTGGGAGGCAGTTTCTTCTAACAGACAAAAATACACCCAAAATCAAGTAATCAAGTGTGTGGCTCTGTTCTATTCACCAGTCTATGATTATATATATATGTATATACATATATATATTACACACACATATTCATATACTCATTCCTCCCCCATTTTCTTCTCCCCCCAGTTTTGGGTCTATTCTGTTTTGGTTAGTGTATATTTTTCTGGGATCATTGCTACCCTTTTAGTATTTTATTCTCTCATTCATCTATTCTTATCTGGATTAAATGACAGGGCAGAAAAACTCACCTCAAAAAAAAGAACAAGAGGCAGTACCAATGGCTAGGGACCTAATCAATACAGACATTAGTAATATGTCAGAACTAGAGTTCAGAATGACAATTATCAAGGTGCTATCTGGACTTCAAAAAAGCATGGAAGATACTAGAGAATCCCTTTCTGAAGAAATAAAATCCCTTTCAGGAGAAATAAAAGAATTAAAATCTAACCAAGTTGAAATTTGAAAAGCTATTAATTAAAAATGGAGGCTGCTACTGCTAGGATAGGTGAGTCAGAAGGAAGAACTAGTGATATAGAGACTAAACGATGGAGAATAAAGAAGCTGAGAAAAAGAGAGACAAACAACTACTGGACCATGAAGGGAGAATTCAAGAGATAAGTGATACCATAAGATGAAACAATATTAGAATAATTAGGATCCCAGAAGAAGATGAAAGAGAGAGGAGGGCAGAGGATATATTGGAACAAATTAGAGCAGAGAATTTCCATAATTTGGTGAAGGGAACAAGCATCAAAATCCAGGAGGCACAGAGAATCCCCCTCAAAATCAGTAAAAATAGGTCCACACCCTGTCATCTAATAGTAAAACTTGCAAGTATCAGTGACAAAGAGAAAATCCTGAAAACAGTGTGAGACATGAGGTCTGTAACATGCAATGGCAGAAATATTAGATTGGCAGCAGACCTATCCACAGAGTCCTGCCAGGCCAGAAAGGAGTGGCATGATATATTCAGAGCACTAAATGAGAAAAATTTGCAGCCAAGAATACTATATCCAGCTAGGCTGTCATTGAAAATAGGAGAGAAAAAAAAAGCTTCCAGGACAAGCAAAAATTAAGTGAATTTGCAAACACCAAACCAGACCTACAGGAATTATTGTAAGGGGGTCCTCTAAGCAAAGAGAGAGCCTATAAGTAGTAGATCAAAAAGGAACAGAGACAATATATAGTAACAGTCACCTTACAGGTAATACAATGGCACTAAATTCATATCTTTCAATAGTTACCCTGAATGTAAATGGGCTAAATGCCCCAGTCAAAGATGCAGGGTATCAGAATGGATAAAAATCAAAACCCATCAATATACTGTTTACAAGAAACTGAAAGACACCTCCAGATTTAAAGTGAGGGGGTGGAAAACCACGTACCATGTTAATGGACATCAAAAGAAGTCTGGGGTGGCAATCCTTATATCAGATCAATTAGATTTTAAGCCAAAGACTATAATAAGAAATGAGGAAGGACATTATATCATACTTAAAGAGTCTGTCCAACAAGAAGTTCTAACAATTTTAAATATCTATGCCCCTAACATGGGAGCAGCCAAATATATAAACCAATTAATAACAAAATCAAAAAAACACACGAACAATAATACAATAATAGTAAGGGACTTTAACACCCCCCTCACTGAAATGGACAGATCATCCAAGCAAAAGATTAACAAGGAAATAAAGGCTTTAAATGACACACTGGACCAGATGGTCATCACAGAGATATTCAGAACATTCCATCCCAAAGCAACAGAATACACATTCTTCTCTTGTGCACATGAAACGTTCTCCAGGATAGATCACAACCTGGGTCACAAATCAGATCTCAACCAGTACAAGAAGATTGGGATCATTCATGCATGTTTTCAGACCTCAATGCTGTGATACTAGAACTGAACCACAAGAGGAAAGTTGGAAAGAACTCAAATACATGAAGGCTAAAGAGCATCCTACTAAAAAATGAATGGGTCAACCAGGAAATTAAAGAAGAATTGAAAAAAAAAACATGGAAACAAATGAAAATGAAAACACAACTGTTCAAAATCTGTGGGACACAGCAAAGGCAGTCCTGAGAGGAAAGTATATAGCAACACAAGTCTTTCCCAAGAAACAAGAAAGTTCTCAAGTATACAACCTAACCCTACACCTAAAGGAGCTGGAGAAAAAACAGCAAAGAAAGCCTAAACCCGGCAGGAGAAGAGAAATCATAAAGAGCAGAGCAGAAATCAATGAAATAGAAACCAAAAGAACAGTAGAACAGATCAATGAAACTAGGAGCTGGTTCTTTGAAAGAATAAATAAGATTGATAAACCCCTGGCCAGACTTGTCAAAAAGAAAAGAGAAAGGGCCCAAATAAATAAAATCATGAATGAAAGAGGAGAGATCACAACCAATACCAAAGAAATACAAACAATTATAAGAACATATTATGAGCAACTATATGCCAGGAAATTTGACAATCTGGAAAAAATGGATGCATTTTTAGAGATATATAAACCATCAAAACTGAGCCAGAAAAAAAAGAAAACCTGAACAGACCCATAACCAGTAAGGAGATTGAAGCAATCTTCAAAAATCTCCCAACAAACAAGATCCCCAGGCCGGATGGCTTCCCTGGGGAATTTTACCAAACATTTAAAGAATTAGTACGGGACACCTGGGTGGCTCAGTTGGTTGGGCAGCTGCCTTCAGCTCGGGTCATGATCCCAGCGTCCTGGGATCGAGTCCCGCATTGGGCTCCTTGCTCGGTGGGAAGCCTGCTTCTCTCTCTGCCTCTGCCTTCCTCTCTGTCTGCCTGTGCTCGCTCGCTCTGACAAATAAATAAATAAAATCTTAAAAAAAAAATCTTTAAAGAATTAGTACCAATTCTCCTGAAACGGTTCCAAAAAATAGAAATGGAAGGAAAACTTCCAAACTCATTTTATGAGGCCAGCATTACCTTGATCCCCAAACCAGACAAAGACCCCATCAAAAAGGAGAATTATAGACCAATATCCTTGATGAACACAGATGCAAAAATTCTCACCAAAATACTAGCCAAGAGGATCCAACAATACATTAAAAGGATTATTCACCATGACCAACTGGGATTTATTCCTGGGCTGCAAGGCTGGTTCAACATCTGCAAATCAATCAACGTGATACAGTACATTAATAAAAGGAATAACAAGAACCATATGATACTCTCAACAGATGCAGAAAAAGCATTTGACAAAGTACAGCATCCATTCTTGATCAAAACTCTTCACAGTATAGGGACAGAGAGTACATACCTCAATATCATCAAAGCCGTCTATGAAAAACCCACACCAAATATCATTCTCAATGGGGAAAAACTGACAGCTTTCCCCCTAAGGTCAGGAACATAGCAGGGATGTCCACCATCACCACTGCTATTCAACATAGTACTAGAAGTCCTAGCTTCAGCAATCAGACAACAAAAATAAATAAAAGGCATCCAAATCAGCAAAGAAGAAGTCAAACTCTCACTCCTTGCAGATGATATGATACTTTTTGTGGAAAACCCAAAAGACTCCACCCCCAAAACTGCTAGAACTAATACAAGAATTCAGTAAAATGGCAGGATATAAAGTCAATGCACAGAAATCAGTTACATTTCTATACACCAACAACAAGACAGAAGAAAGAGAAATTAAGGAGTCGATCCCATTTACAAACACACCCAAAACCATAAGATACCTAGGAATAAATCCAACCAAAGAAGCAAAGAACCTGTACTCAGAAAACTATAGAATACTCATGGAAGAAACTAAGGAAGACACAAAGAAGTGGAAAAAACATTTCATGCTCATGGAAGAACAAATATTGTGAAAATGTCTATGCTACTTAAAGCAATCTACATATTGAATGCGATCCTTATCAAAATACCATCAATTTTTTTCAAAGAAATGGAATAAGTAATCCTAAAATTTGTATGGAACCAGAAAAGACCCCAAATAACCAGAGGAATGTTGAAAAGGAATGCCAAAGTTGGTGGCATCACAATTCCTGAATTCAAGCACTATTACAAAGCTGTAATCATCAAGACAGTATGGTACTAGCACAAAAACAGATGCATAGATCAATGGAACAGAACAGAGAGCCCAGAAATGGACCCTCAACTCTGTGGTCAACTAATCTTTGACAAAGCAGGAAAGAATGTCCAATGGAAAAAAGACAGTTTCTTCAACAAATGGTGTCAGGAAAATTGGACAGCCACATACAGAAGAATGAAACGGGACCATTTCCTTACACCACACACAAAAACGGACTCAAAATGGATGAAAGACCTCAGTGTGAGACAAAAATCCATCAATATCTTTGAGAAGAACACAGGCAGCAACCTCATCAACTTCAGCCACAGCAACTTCTTCCTAGAAACAAAGGCAAGAGAAGCAAGGGCAAAAATGAATGATTGGGACTTCATCAAGATCAAAAGATTTTGCACAGCAAAGGAAACAGTCAACAAAACCAAAAGGCAACTGACAGAATGGAAGAAGATATTAACAAATAACATATCAGATAAAGAGCTAGTATCCACGATCTATAAAGAACTTATAAAACTCAACACCCAAAGAGTAAATAATCCAGTCAAGAAATGGGCAGAAGACATGAACAGCCATTTCTACAAAGAAGATATCCAGATGGCCAACAGACACATGAAAAAGTACTCAACGTCACTCAGAATCATGGAAATACAAATCAAAACTGCAATGTGATACCATCTCACATGAGTCACAATGGCTAAAATTAACAAGTCACAAATGACAGATGTTGGAGAGGATGCGGAAAAAGGGAAACTCTCCTACACTGTTGGTGGGAATGCAAGCTGGTACAGCCACTCTGGAAAACAGCATGGAAGTTCCCCAAAAAGTTGAAAATAGAGCTACCCTATGACCCAGCAATTGCACTATGCGGTATATACCCTAAAGATACAAATGTAGTGATCCGAAGGGGCGTGTGCATTCAACTGTTTATAGCAGCAATGTCAACAATAGCCAAACTATGGAAAGAACCTAGATGTCCATCAACAGATGAATGGATAAAGATGTATATATATGCAATGGAATACTATGCAGCCGTCAAAAGAAATGAAATCTTGCCATTTGCAATGATGTGGATGGAACTAGAGGGTATTGTGCTGAATGAAATAAGTCAATCAGAGAAAGACGATTATCATACGATCTCCCTCATATGAGGAATTTGAAAGGCTGAGTGGGAGGCTTGGGGGATAGGAAAAAATGAAACAAGATGGGATCAGGAGGGAGACAAATCATAAGAGACTCTTAATCTCACAAAAGAAACTGAGGGTTGCTGGGAGGCAGGGTTGTGTGTGTGGAGAGGGTGGTTGGGTTATGGACATTGGGGAGGGTATGTGATATGGTGAGTGCTGTGAAGTATGTAAGCCTGATGATTCACAGACCTGTATCCCTGGGGCAAATAATACATTATATGTCAATAAAAATAATTAATAAAAAAGACAAAACTTTCACTATTTTCAGATGACTTGATGCTCTATACAGAAAACCCTAAAGATGCTACCAAAAGCTACTAGAACTCATAAATGAATTCAGCAAATTTGAGGATACAAAAAATCAATATACAGAAATCCATTGCATCTCTATACACTAATAATGAAGCAGCAGAAAGAGAAATGAAGAAAACAATCCCGCTTACAATTGTATCAAAGAGAATAAAATACCTAAGAATAAATTTAACCCCCCTCCCAAGAAGAATAAATTTAACCCAGGAGGTAAAAGACCTGTCCTCTGAAAACTAAGAAACATTGATGAAATAAACTAAAGACAATACAAACAAATGGAAAGACATTCCATGCTCATGGAATAGAAGAACAAATATTGTTAAAATGCCTATACCACCCAAATCAAACTACAGACTTAATGTGATCCCTGTCAAAATGCCAACATTTTTCACAGAACTAGAACAAAGAATCCTAAAATTTCTATGGAACCACAAAAGACCCCAAATAGCCAAAGCAATCTTGAAAAAGAAAAACAAAACTGGAAGTATCATGATTTCAGATTTCAAGTTATACTACAAAACTGTAGTAATCAAAACCATATGATACTGGCACAAAAACAGACACACAAAGCAATGGAACCAAATAGGGAGCCCAGAAACAAACTTGTGATTGTGTGGCCAATTAATCTTCAACAAAGAAGGCAAGAATATGCAATGGGAAAAAGACTGTCTTCAAGGTAGGTGTTGGGGAAACTAGACAGCTACTTACAAAAAAATGAAACTGTGCCACTTTTTAAAAAAGATTTTATTTATTTATTTATGTGAGAGAGAGAGACTGAGACTAGCATGACTGTGGTGGAAGGCAGAGGGAGAAGGAGAAGCAGATTCCCTGCTGAGCAGGGAGCCTGATGTGGGACTCAGTCCCAGGACCCTGAGATCATGACCTGAGCCAAAAGCAGATGCTTAATCAATTGAGCCACCCAGCACCCTGAAACTGTACCACCATTTTTTTTTTTTTTTTTACATCACACACAAAAGTAACTCTAGGAATATGGACCTAAATGTGAGACCAAAAACTACAAAAATCCTAGAAGAAAGCACAGGGAGTAATTTCTCTGGCATTGGCCATAGCAACATTTTTCTAAATATGTCTCCTGAGGCTAAGGAAACAAAAGGAAGAATAAAGTATTGGGATTACATCAAAATGAAAATGTCCTGCACAGTCAAGGAAGGCAGCTATGCTCACCACTATACCACCAACACCCGCTTGCACAGTGAAGGAAACAGTCAACAAAACGAAAGGGCAGCCTATGGAATGGGAGAAGATATTTGCAAATGACATTTTTGATAAAGGGTTAGTATCCAAAATATATAACTTACAAAACTCAAAACCCAAAATACAAATAATCTAATTAAAATATAGGCAGAAGACATGAACAGAGATTTCTCCAAGGAAGACATACAATGGCCAAAAGACACATGAAAAGTTGTTCAACATCATTCATCATCAGGGAAATGCAAATCAAAACTACAATAGGAAAAAAAACTATTATGAGATATTACCTCTACCTGTCAGAATGACTAAAATAAAAAAACACAAGAAACAGTATGTGTTGGAGAGGATGTGGAGAAAAGGACCCCTCATGCACTGTTAGTGGGAATACAAACTGCAGTAGTTGCTCTAGAAAACAGTAGAAAGGTTCTTCAAAAAGTTAAAAATAAAACTATCCTATGACCCAGTAATTACACTACTGGGTATTTACCCAAGAAATACAAAAACACTAATTCAGTGGGATACATGAACCCCTATGTTTATTGCAGCATTATTTACAATAGCCAAATTATAGAAGCAGCCCAAGTGTCCATCAATAGAAGAATGGATAAAGAAGATGTGGTATATTTATACAATGGAATATAATTCAGCCATAAAAAATAATAAAATCTGGCCATTTGCAACAACCTGGATGGAGGTAGAATATAATGCTAAGCAAAATAAGTCAGTGAGAGAAAGACAAATACCATGTAATTTCACTCGTATGTATAATTTGTGAAATAAAACAAATAAGCAAAGAAGAAAAGAGAAACACAGAGAGAAATCAAAAAACAGACTCTTAACTATGAACAAAGTGATGGTTGCCAGAGGGAGGTGTGGGTAAGGATGGATGAAATAGGTGATGAGGATTAAAGAGTATACTTAATGATGGCCACAGCATCATACACAGAATTACTGAATCACTACATGTACACCTCAAACAAATACAACACTGCATGTTAACTATACTGGAATTAAAATTTAAAACTTAATTAAAAATAAAAATAAAAAACTGTACATTAAAACATGCCACTTACATAACTATAATAAATATAGAATAATAAGGAATCAATCCAATGAATGATATGCCAGACCTCTATACAGAAAACTATAAAACATTATAAAGAAAAATCTTAATAAGATTTCAGTGCATGGAGGGCTATACCATATTCATGGATAGTTAATTTTAATATTGTAAAGATTCCCATGTTGATGTATAGATTTTATACAATCCCAATAAAAATCCCAGAAGGGCTTTGTTTTTCTGGTGGAATTTGAAAAGTTATTCTAAAATTTATGTGGAAATGCAAAAGTTTAAGAATAGTCAATACAATTTTGGGGAACACCAGAAAAGAAGTTATTTTATCATGAATAATAATTATAGCAGTATGGAATTGGCATAAAGACAGACCAACAGACTACTAGAAAAGAACAGACATTCCAGAACCAGATTCACATATAAACAAGTGGTTAATTATAAAAGTGAGGAATTAACAGTCTTTTCAGTACATGATGCTGGGTCAATTGGATATCTATAAAGAAAAAAAAAAGGAAAAGGAAATTTCACATTGTGCCATACCTCAAAATCAATTCTAGATGAATAGCACTATCAGATTATTTTGACACTGGCCATGATTAATTAATTGTGGTCCATAAACCATGAATCTTGGAACATGAAAAAAATAAAATAAAATTAAGATGTTAAAAAAATAAAATAAAGTGAATAAAATTTAAAATTCAGTGTATCAGACATACTAGCCACATTTCAAGTGGAATGAGGCCTGGTGGCACTTTAAAGCAGAATAAACCAAAGGAAGAGTAAAACACATAACACGTGGGATCCCATCTGCAAGGACTATTTCTAAACAGAATAGAGTCACACTTCTCTTCCTTTCACCTTTAAACAAGATTCAAATTCTGATTCAGAATGGGTTTTTTTGTTTTTTTTTAATTTTCTACTTTTTATTAACATATAATGTATTATATGGCTTGCACTCACCATAGCACATACCCTCCCCAATGTCTATAACCCTACCCCCCTCCCCCCAGCAACCCTCAGTTTGTTTTGTGAGATTAAGAGTCTCTTATGGTTTGTCTCCCTCCCGATCCCATCTTGTTTCATTTTTTCCTTCCCTACCCCTCAAACCCCCTACGTTGCCTCTCAAATTCTTCATATCAGGGAGATCATATGATAATTGTCTTTCTCTGATTGACTTATTTCACTCAACAGATGAATGGATATAGAATGTTTTGAACTTAGTACTTTTACTTCAAGCTGATTCTTTTTAAAGACACCTCAATATAAAAAAAGAATCTGTAAGCAAGGGTTTGGGGAACAGATGGAGACAGAACTGGTGGCTATCTGGGAGGCAATTTATGGCTGAATCCTGCCTTGTGGGGCCATTAGTGGGGCTTATGGAACTCTCTGCCCTCTGCCACACCCCCATTTTTCTTCTTTTTCCTCAAGATAGCTGCTTTATGAACAACACACAGATCTTTAAGGGATAGAGCAACTACTTTGGCTCCCAAACTCAGCTACACAGGTATTTCAGTTGGATACCTCTAATTTTACAGTTCTTTCCAATGTCCTCCTCCAAATCAGAATAAATCTTCCCTACCCAACTGAAGTCAGTTTTCTCTCAAATCACAATCTATTTCCTTGTGTATATTTCCCTCTCTGAATTGTATTTGTTTTAAAGTTTCAATCAAAGATGATACCCTGGGCGCTTCCACTCAACCCCTATCTGATTTTTTGGTTCTTATTTTTTAAAATAATCTTTTAATTTTTTTATAAACATATAATGTATTATTAGCCCCAGGGGTACAGGTCTGTGAATTGACAGGTTTATACACTTCACAGCACTCACCATAGCACATACCCTTCTCAATGTCCATAACCCCACCACCCTCTCCCTACCTCCCTACCCCCAGCCACCCTCAGTTTGTTTTGTGACATTAAGAGTCTCTTACAGTTTGTCTCCCTCCTGATCCCATCTTGTTTCATTTATTCTTTTCCTACCCCCCAAACCTCCCATGTTGCATCTCCACTTCCTCATATCAGGGAGATCATATGATAGTTGTCTTTCTCCGACTGACTTATTTAGCTAAGCATAATACCCTCTAGTTCCATCCACGTCGTCGCAAATGTCTGGTTCTTATTTTGTATTTCTCTTTTATAAGAACTCTTCTCTCTTTTGGACCAGTGTCATGGCTCTGGATCTTTACCTCTTTTGCCCCTGAACACTTGGCTTCTTTGCTTCCTGGTGCCAGGCTGTAACAGCACCTTGTTAGAATGCTTACTAATAGGCAGAAGTGCTTGGAATAAAGAAACATTCATGGTAAAACTAAGAGATGGCAAGTTTTATGTTATTTTAACTTTTGAGATTCCTCCAGTTGGTCTTAAAGAACCAGAAACAGCCCTTTTCCAGAAAGACTGCATTCTAACCCAGGGCCACTTCTACAAAATGGGGGTTATGCACTCAATAGTAAAACAACCAATTAAAAGTAATTGTCTCAATCTGGGTTATACATTTCTTTATATTGTTGAATTTTCAGAGCTCCAAAACAACAGAATCCTGTATGTGGTTTCCTAGACCACAGGTCTGCCTTTCAAAGCCTAACCTGACAGATACTGAAACCAAATACTTCAACCAACAATTTACTTCTTTTGAGGTAAGTGTTGATCTCCTTTCTACATCTGCCTGACAGGATGTTTGAGTGATCAAGTCAAAAGGCTATAGTGTCCCCCCCCAGCCCCCCGCCACCATTCCTGGTAATTACCTTTGCATGGGGCCTTCCTGCTGAGGATTGTGCCCAGAGTGAAGCCATTGGTGTTAGTGTTCTGATCCTTAATGAGATCACTGTGGCTTAAGCAGAAGAGACGCAGAAAGGCTCCTTACCTTCAATGTGAGTCAGTCTTTTCCCTTATTTTCAGAGCAGTTTGGCCAAAGGAACTATCTTATTCTCTGGGTTCAGCTTGATTGGGAGATTTTTAACTTCATGCTTCCAGGGTATGGTTCCATTACTCCCTGGACTTGCTCTTTATATTATCTGTGTTTTCCACTCATTGCAACATGGCTGCTCCCTCCATGAAGGTTCTTCTTTCCTACATGTATCTCAATAGAGCTCCCAGTTCTGACACAGTGAAGGGTAGAGACCTGAAGCCTTCTCTTCTCTGGTGCAATCTCACCTACCTGTCTACAAGGCATGAGGGTGGCCAGCTGCTTTTACAATAATTAAGTGCTTAGCTATTTAGAAAAATTCTGCACCCAAATAAGAAACTGTGATTCCGAAACTCCAATTCGTGAAATGTGCAAGGCAAAATTCAACTAGGCACCAAGGGTTTGGGAAAATTTTTACTATCGAAGAAACAAACAAACAAAAAATAGAAGAAGATGAAAAGGAAGGAAAGAGAAGGAGGAAGAAGGAGGAGGAGAAGACATTGATTCTACAGATATACTAAGCATAGATAGTGTACTATATCAAAACACCCGCTGAGAAAGAGAAAGAAATTTCTTCTTCCCACACTGGGGCTCATCTCTCACTATACAGGGCCCTGTCCCAGGAGTCATCAGTGGCAGCTCTCTGTGGTCAATAACAGATAATTCCAGGTCAAAAGAAGGGTTCTGAAATCAAGATGTTTTTAGATCAGTGATTCTCCAAGTGAATCCAGGGATCTCTGGTGGGTCCGCAAAGATTCTTCCAATTGTTTTGTGGGCTGGGTCAAAATGCAAGGCATAGAAGTGTGTGGGGTGGTTTTTTTGTTTTGTTTTGTTTTCCTTTGAAACATATTTTCCACTGAGGATTTCAATCAAAACTTAAAAGCACCAAAACAAGCATGTTTAAAGGGAGCTACAAATAATTGACAGGAATTCAGCAAAAACACCTCAAAAATGTTTTCTTTTGTTTGCTGGCTTATTTATTTAATCTACTAAACAGGTAAGACTCTTTTGTCCTGCTCAAGTAAGTAGTTTGAGGACTATATATCTTTTTTTAAATTTTTTTTTAAGATTTTATTTATTTATTAGTTAGAGAGAGAGAGAGGGCGAGCACAGGCAGACAGAGAGGCAGGCAGAGGCATAGGGAGAAGCAGGCTCCCTGCTGAGCAAGGAGCCCGATGTGGGACTTGATCCCAGGATGCTGGGATCATGACCTGAGCCGAAGGCAGCCGCTTGACCAACTGAGCCACCCAGGCGTCCCTGAGGACTATATATCTTAAGACTCACCAGTTCAGATGAAAAGGTGAACCTTGCAAAGCACACCTTTTTGGGGGGAGCAAAGTCAGGTCCTTTCTTCCCTGTTTCCCATTTTCTAGTGTCATTTACTTCCTGGTCCTCTCCAAGCACTGCTTTTTAGTTCAATGCCCATGTCCCTGAAGTCAGAAGCAGCCACTGCCAGAAAGAACCCTTTTCTGCTTCTTTCACAGCTGTCTTTACTCAGGTTTCTCTTTCAGGGAGCAGGAGCTCAGGTGTGGGGTAAAAGGGATGTCAGCTGAGGCTGTAGCTTAGGAAGATCTGCTCCACAGCGAAAGTTAACCCTAGTAGAGCCTGAACTGCTGGAGAGGACTTTTTGAGTTACCTACTGACTCAGTTATTAGCCATAAAGCATGACAAAGCTACCAAGCCATGAGATAAAATTTAGTATTTATGGCTAGGTCTGCCTTTCCCTCTCTAACAGAGCAATGTGCACATTCAGCTATTTGTTGGACCAATTTGCACAGCTGTATTTCTTAGAAGGATTTCAAAAGAGGCTTTCTACCCTATAGGTATATGGTGTGGAAGCTGTAAACTGGAATGGACTTGGACACTGCTAATTGGATTTTGCTGAAGTATTTGCAATATTATTTACCTATCTGTTTAATTCCTTCATGTGTACCAAGTGCTGATAATTCAGATGCCACTCTGAACTACCTAGATTCTGTTAGCCCTCCTAATCCTTTGGTGCAGACCCACCCAAGAATAAAGGAAACGATGTTCTTCCCATCTTGCTTGATAAGGTGAAAACAACTTCTTCACTCTTTCAGTGCGATTGGAGCGGGGGGCGGGGGGGGGGGGGGAAGAAAAAGAAAAAGAAAAAACCTAATCCCAACATCTGGATGGAATTTATTACATACTTTTCTGAGACCCCACCCCCATCCCACCCCACCCCTTGGATGTTTCTGCTAATGATTCTCTCTTCCAAAGTCTGCAGAGGCTCAATGACTCAGCCTGCCAGGGAATGATTCTGTGCTGCCAGTTACTATAGGTTGGTTTAAATAGGTTGTCAAGATGCTGTAGCTGTGACCAAATCTCTGGCAGGGGGAGGTGGGGCAGCATATGCCATGGGAGCATGCTCACATATTTATGTGTGGATACCCAGTGGGAGAACTATTTGCCCTTCTGGAGAAACTGGAGGATCTGTATTATATTGTGTGGTGTCCCAGCCCTAGAATATGACACATGTGGGTAAAGTCCACAAATATATTTATGTCTTGAGGAGGAGATCTCTGTTTGATGCCAGTCATGGCTAATGTTTCTAGGGTATAGCAGAAAGAGGACTAAAATATTAGAAGATCCTGGTTTCAGCTCTGCCACTTATAAGCCTTGGGATAGTAAGCTAATTTATCTGCTTTCTCTGAGCTTCAGCTTCTTTATCAGCAATGTGGGTAAATACTATCCTCAGTGGAGATACTGGGGAATGAATTGAGATAATGGTATGTAACATGATGGTGGGGGGTTCCATGCACATGAACAGCATATGAACCTGGGGGAGCACATTATTGCAAAAGAGAACTCTTCCTTGAAAAAAAAAAGACCCCACAATTATAATGGGAACCAGGGAAGGGGTCCAATGACTGCCAAATACTCCTGTCTTAATGCAACTTTTTGGAGGATATTTGCTCTTAAAGCAGAATGGAAAAGGCATTGAACAGGAAGTTAGAAAGTTGGTATTGTAGTCCTGATTCTGGTAACAGACCTAGATAAAATTGGGCAATCATTTAATCTCTATGTCTGTTTCCTCACCTATATAATTGTGATATTCATAATTTCATTTTCCAAAGCATAGTATAATTGTGAAACTTAAATAAGATGAGGTCTATATAAGGAGATATACAACATATAAAAATAAAATTATAACTTATATGAGTCAAAAACTTCAGAAGAATCCTGCCAACCCAGCAGTGTCTAATGTGCTCTGGCAAGCTTGTCTGAAACTTAGTTTAATCCTGTTTTTGTGGTTGAATAGAATATAACTGGCAATGCTTTCACCAAACGCACCCCGATAGCCAGTCCCTTCTGTTGTGTGTCTAGTTCTTGAAGGGCAATGAGAAATAATACTAGACAATGAACAAAGGCTTGCTATTCTAAGTCTCTGTGAGTGCATGTTTCAAGTTTTTTAAAAAGATTTTTAAAAATTTATTTGACAGAGATCACAAGTAGGCAAAGAGGCAGGTAGAGAGAGGGTGGGGGGAAGCAGGCTCCCTGCTGAGCAGAGAGCCCAATGCTCGATCCCAGGACCCTGGGATCATGACCGGAGCCAAAGGCAGAGGCTTTAACTCACTGAGCCACCCAGGCACCCTGCATGTTTCAAGTTTTTAAGCCATGTCCTTGATGGCTAGTACTGAGGGGCATGTTTGGAACCCAATGGCTTCAGGAGCTTGCTCTATGTTCGGACCTTAAAATATAGTAGAGCAAGCCAGGAGATCTGGCAGGCAGGGAAGGGGTCAACCTTGCAACTTTAAGAAGCTTAAGACAAAGTTCTACCCTCAAATTACCCATCACCCAGAACCTTGTTAACACTGACTTTCAACAGCAGCCCAGAAGGAGAACAGTCCTGTTTATCAGATTTTTTGTTCCTCTACCAATCCAAGAAAATAGTTATAGAAGAAAGTTAGGAAAACCAATGTTTATCCTATTTTTTGCTTCTGCTTTTTCTTCTATGACCCAGCATATTGCGGATCTGCCCTGGGTGAAGAGATTATGGGAGAGGTTTATGGAGCAGGCTATCAATTCTAAGGCATTGAGGGTTTATCTTTCTCTTATATCAAAGGGCTGTCTGGAAAGTTCTTCCCATTTATGGGTCAGCCTGGGCCCTAAAACAAAGGCATCTACCCCAAACTCTTCTGCATGCATATGAGGACATGTGAACATAGATCTTTGCCCACAAATGCTGCTTTTTGCACAGAGCCACTGAAGCCATGGGTTAGATGGGGAGCAGGGAAGTAGTGGGTAGACAGTGAGAATTAGGATCAAATCTTTCCTCAGCTGCCCTGGTCTTGGTCTGCAAAGGAAAAGACACTGCTTGCTACCCCAGCTCCAAGCATGCAGCATCTCCTCCCCAGGTTTCCATGAATAATCCCTGCTCACATATCAATAAGGACAGGAACCCCTGGAACTAACACAAACCCTCACATTTAAAGTCCCAAGCAGATCCAAATCCAGGCTTGCCACAGTGGGTCCATATAATCTACTCTTGTACAAGGAGTTACTCACATGAATTTCTCTCTCTCTCTCTCTCTCTTTTTTTTTTTTAAGATTTGTTTGTTTGACACAGAGAGAGAGAGCACAAGCAGGGGAAGCAGCAGTCAGAGGGAGAGGGAGAAGCAGACCCCGGGGCAGAGCAGGGAACCCGACACAGGGCTTGATCCCAGGACCCCTAGAGCACAGCCTGAGGCCAAGGAAGGTGCCCAACTGACTGAGCCAGTCAGGTGCCCCTGTCTCCTTCAGGAGCAGCTTGGAAAAGTCTAAGACCCCCTCTTAGAGAATCTAGTTAGATACATGGAGAGAGGGTGGTTGTGTAATAAGCAAGTAATAAGCAAGCAGATAAAGGGCTGCTTTTAAAATATTTTTAAGATGTGGGATATGTCCGTTCATTAGAGACAAGAGCAAATAGGGTCAGTTTCCATTTGGGGGGCATCTGTCAGGAGGCTTTTGGGAATCCTAAAAAGTTCTAGGGAATAGTAGTCCCATTCTTCCAGCCTTTATTGTTTGAACTTCCACTACTCTGGGCTTGAGGAGAGTCCAAGTGGACCAGAAGTCCAAGGAGAGGTGGCCCCTTGGCAGGAGGGCTATACTTTTGAGTACAGGTTGTCAGGATTAGGGTAGGTGCTTCCCCCTTACCCAAAAATCTTGTCCCCTGGCTGGCCCTCCTTCCTCTAGTTTTTTGGGCCCTGTGATCTTTGCAAAGCAAACCATATGGTTTTGATTCTGGCTTCTAACTTACTAAGAGCATTTCATGTCACTGGTGGCAAGAAGCCCTGGGCCTCTTTTTAGCAGCTGCTCTGCATCTAAGAGAGGATGCCAGCTCTTTTGGACTCTCTCATAAAAGCCCAATGGAGGGTAACATACAGTGTGGAGGAGGGGTGCCTAGAATGGTTGTGGGGGTGGGGAGATATTCCCAGGATTCAAAGAGATAGACTCTAAGTTTAGGCACCTGTGGGTGTATATCCAGAGAACTGACCCCCCACCCCACTCCAGATTTCCATCTGAGTCTTCTGGTGAGACGACCCTCCCGAGAGACAGGAGAGCAGGACCTAGTCCTTCTGAAAGAGATAGAAAAGGGAAGTATTATCTGACATAGGGACCACAGAGATTTTATAATCCCACAGATTGGTGCTTCAGTCACCAAAACAGCTGCAGTAATATTAACTTCAGATGAGCTTCAATGGGGTTCGGTGGAAGAAAATTCTGTGATTTGAGTGGTAAGGAAGGTGTAGGTTAGGGGAAGTTAATCACTTCTCAGAAGGGATCAAAAACACTCTTATGTGAAAGGGGTGATGGTCACAAGCTAAGAAAAACCCAAAAGTAACACTTTGTTCCTTTATATAATGCTTTATAGTCATTTGGTCTTGGTTTTGGACCCATGCATTTGCTGACCTTTCTGCTTAGAATGCTTTTTTTAAAATTTATTTTTATTTTTTTAAAGATTTTTATTTATGTATTTGACAGACAGAGATCACAAGTAGGCAGAGAAGCAGGCAGAGAGAGAGGAGGAAGCAGGCTCCCTGCTGAGCAGAGATCCTGATGTGGGGCAGGCTCCATCCCAGGACCCTGAGCTCATGACCTGAGCCGAAGGCAGAGGCTTTAACCCACTGAGCCACCCAAGCGCCCCTGGAATGCTTTTTAAAGTAGATCCCCATATAGTTATCTCCCCCACCCCCCCTTTTTTTGATTTAGCAAAAACTTCAAGCATCTCCTACATTTTGTTAGTTATCTGCTTCTTGTCCTCCAGATTTCAATGTCTCCTCCTCAGAGAGGGCTTACCCGACCAACCTCTCTCAGGTGATCCCTTCTTATTCCCTATCACCTCATTTATTTTCTTCCCAGAACTCCTCATTATTTGATATTACAGGCATTCCCCATTTTATTGTGCTTCACCTTATTGTGCTTTGCAGATACTACATTTTTTACAAGTTGAAGATTTGTGGCAACCCTGCGTTGAGCAAGTCTATTGGTGCCATTTTTCCAAAAGCATTTGCTCACTTTGTGACACTGTGTCACATTTTGGTAATTCCCACAATATTTCAAGGTTTTTCATTATTATTACATTTGTCATGGTGATCTGTGTTCAGTGATCTTTGCCGTTGTAATTGTTTTGAGGTGCCACCAACTGTGCTCATGTAAGATGGCAAACTTAATTGATAAATGTACGTGTGGTGACCATTCCACCAATAGGTTGTTCCCTCATCTCTTTCCCTCTCCTTTGGCCTCCCTGTTCTCTGAGACACAACAATATGGAAATTAGGCCAATTAATAACCCTACAGTGGCCTCTAAGTGCTCAAGTGAAAGGAAGAATTGCATGTGTCTCACTTTAAATCAAAAGCTAGAAATGATTCAGCTTAGTGAGGAAGGTATATCAAAAGCTGAGAGGGGGGCGCCTGGGTGGCTCAGTGGGTTAAAGCCTCTGCCTTCAGCTCAGGTCATGATCCCAGGGTCCTGGGATCGAGCCCCGCATTGTGCTCTCTGCTCGGCGGGGAGCCTGCTTCCTCCTCTTTCTCTCTGCCTGCCTCTCTGCCTACTTGTGATCTCTGTCTGTCAAATAAATAAATAAAATCTTTAAAAAAAAAAAAAAAGCTGAGAGGGGCCAAAAGCTAGGCCTCTTGCATCAAACAGTTAGCCAAGTCGTTAGTGCAAAGGAAAAGTTCTTGAAGGAAATTAAAAGTGTTATTTCAGTGAACACACAAATGATAAGAAAGCAAAGCAACTTTATTGTTGATATGGAGACTGTTTTAGTAGTCTGTATAGAAGATCAAACCAGCTACAACAGTCCCTTAGGCCGAACCCTAATCCACAGCAAGGCTCTAACTCTCTTCAATTCTATGAAGGTGGAGAGAGGTGAGGAAACTGCAGAAGAAAAGTTCAAAGCGAGTAGTGGTTTGTTCTAAAGGTTTAAGGAAAACAGGTGTCTTCATAACATAACTGCAAGGTCTTGAAGCAGTGAGTGATGATGTAGAAGCTGCAGGAAGTTTGTTTTTTTTAAATATTTTTTAAAAGATTTTTATTTTTATTTTTTTTAAATATTTTATTTATTTATTTGAGAGAGAGAGACAGTGAGAGAGCATGAGCAAGGAGAAGGTCAGAGGGAGAAGCAGACTCCCCATGGAGCTGGGAGCCCGATGCGGGACTCGATCCCGGGACTCCAGGATCATGACCTGAGCCGAAGGCAGTCGCCCAACCAACTGAGCCACCCAGGCGCCCTAAAAAGATTTTTATTTATTTGACAGACAGAGATCACAAGTAGGCAGAGAGGCAGGCAGAGAGGGAGGAGGAAGCAGGCTCCCTGCTGAGCAGAGAGCCCAATGCCACTCGATCCCAGGACCATGAGATCATGACCTGAGCTGAAGGCAGAGGCTTAACCCTCTGAGCCACCCAGGCGCCCCAAAGCTGCAGGAAGTTATCCAGAAGATCTGGCTAAGATAATTCATGAAGGTGGCTACAGTAAACAAGAGATTTTAGATGAAACGGCCTTATACTGGAAGAAGATGCCATCTAGGACTTTCATAGCTACAGAGGAAAAGTTTAATGCCTGGCTTCAAAGCTTCAAAGGACAGGCTGACTTTTGTGCGAAGGGCTAATGTGGCTGGTGACTTTAAGTTGAAGTCAGTGCACTCACTAACCATTCCAAAAATCCTGGGGCCCTTAAGGAGTATGCTAAATTTACTCTGCCTATGCTCTATAAATTTACCAACAAACCTGGATGACAGCACATCTGTTTATAAGATTCACTGAATATGTAAAGCCCACTGTTGAGATCTATGACTCAGAAAAAAGATTCCTTTCAAAATATTATTGCTTATTGACAATGCACCTGATCACCTAGGAGCTCTGAAAGAGATAGACAAGATTCATGTTGTCTTCATGCCTGCTAACACAGCATCCTTCTGCAGCCCATGGATCTAGGAATGATTTTGACTTTCAAGTCTTATTATTTAAAAAATACATTTCACAAGACTATAACTGCTATAGATAGTGATTCATCTGCTCTGATAGATCGGGGCAAATTAATAACAAAGGATTAGCCATTTTAGATGCCATTAAGAACATTTGTGAATGGACTCCTGGGTGGCTCAGTGGGTTAAGCCTCTGCCTTCGGCTCAAGTCATGATCTTGGGGTCCTGGGATTGAGCCCCTCATCGGGCTCCCTGCTCAGCAGGGAGCCTGCTTCTCCCTCTCTCTCTGCCTGCCTCTCTGCCTACTTGTGATCTCTCTCTCTCTGTCAAATAAATTACTAAAAATCTTGAAAAAAAAAAAAAGAACATTTGTGATTCATGGGAAGAGGTCACAATATCAACATTAGCAGGAGTTTGACCTCATGGTTTGAGGGGTTCAAGACTTCAGTGAAAGAAGCAACTGCAGATGTGCTGGAAATAATAAGAGAACAAGAAGCAGAGCTGAAGGTGAGACAGGAATGCTGCAATCCTGTGATAAAATTTCCATGGATGAGGAGTCACTTCTTACAGATGAGTAAAGAAAGAGGTTACCTGAGATGGAAACTACTCCTGATGAAGACTGTTGAAATGACAACAAAGAACTTAGAATATCACATAAACCTACTTGATAAAGCAGTGTCAGGATTTGAGAGGACTGAAAGAAGTTCTATTGTGAGTAAAATGCTATCAAATAGGATTGCATGCTACAGAGAAATCGCTTGTGAAAGGAAGAGTCAATTGTTGTGGCACATTTCATTGTTATCTTATTTTAAGAAACTGCCACAATCACCCCAACCTTCAGCAACCACCACCCTGATCAGTTAGCAGCCATCAACATCAAGGCAAGACTGCTCCACCAGCAAAAAGATCAGGACTAACTGAAAGTGCTGATGATGGTTAGCATTCTTTTAGCAATGACATGTCTTTTATTTTATTTTTTAAAAGATTTTATTTATTTATTTGACAGAGAGAGAGAGCACAGCAGGGGGAGCATCAGCCAGAGGGAGAGGGAGAAGCAGGCTCTCTGCTGAGCAGTGAGCCAGATGTGGGGCTCGATCCCAGGACCTTGGGATTATTACCTGAGCTGAAGGCAGACACTTAACAGACTGAGCCACCCAGGTGCCCCAACAAAATGTCTTTTAAGTAATGTATGTACATGGTTTTTGTAGACATAACGCACACTTAATAGCCTGTAGTATAGTTATGTTACCCTATGGTTGAAACCAAAAAATTCATTTGACTTGCTCTGAGATACTCATTTATCATGGTAGACTGGAACCGAAACTTCAATATCCCCACAGCATACCTATATCTTGTTTGTTTACTTGTTTTGTTCTGAGTTATACAACCATAATGTAAGCTCCATGAAAATATCCTATCTTGTTCACTGCTGCATCTCCAGTGCCTTAGAATAGTGCCTGCAGAGCATCAGATGTTCAATCTGATGTTCAATCTGTTCAGTTCATATAATGAACTGAACAATGGAATAAATGAGTGGAGTGTTAGGATTGGGAGAACTAGCCAAGGAAAGCTAAGTAAAATTGGAATGGTGTGCATATGGCTAGAAAAAAGAAATCAGGAGAGGAAATTGGGACCAGTAACCAATCTTCTGAGAAGGGGAGATAGAAAGTGAAAGTAAAAGAACAACCACATTTTGTCTGATGCCTTCCAGCTTTCATCATAGTCAACAAACCTTTGTTAAGTACTTTCTGCGTGCTAAGAGCTGAGGGTACAAAGGTGAATGAACTAATAGGCTGAAGAGGATGGGGAGAGGAAGTAAAATCAGGAGTTGCTTTTCCTCGAGTTCTCAAGCCATTTCCTTGAATTTACCACCTGATAAGGAGACACAGAAGAAACAGCCACATGAGAATGGGAAAGAGTCTATCAGGAGTGTTACGGAATTCAGTAAGGGGAACATTTCAGGGGAAACTACAGAGGAGATGGCATATGATTTGAGTCTTAGAAAAAAAAGATATTCCAGGCAAGGAAACAGCATGAGCAAAGGTGTGAAGGCGTGAAAGTTACTTGTTATGCCTAGAAAACAGCAGGCAGACCAAACTGTTCCCTGAGATGAGAAGAGAGTGTACATGGTGAAATGGCTAGAGATAAGGTTACAAACATGGATGAAATGATGAAGGGCTAGTCTCATTATGGGCCATGCTAAAGATGTGGATTTAGTAATATCAGAACAATCCAGATTCTGTAGTGATCTTATATGATCCCTGAGGAGTGATGGTTTGTTAGCAAGTTCTCTCCATCTATGACAAAAATCAGTCAAAGACTCTTGGGTTGATACTCAAAGGTTGCAATGCACCTCACAGGTGTAGCCTCAATACAGTCCAGCTTAGGGTCTGAGAGAAGTGCTAGGCCAGGATACTGGGCCCCCAACTCTGACAAGGTCAGGGTGAGATAATTGTGTCCTACCAAGGGCTCACACATAGCCAGGCCCAAGGTACTCTCCACCTCCCTCCGACTACAAGAGCTCCAGGTAGCTAAGGCAGGAGCAGCTGCCAATGGACAGACTAGGGTGAGATAAGCAAGACATACATCAAAGGTGTAAGATTTAAGGGGATGGTGGGGTACCTGGCTGGCTCGATTGGTGGAGCACATGACTCTTGATCTCAGGGTTATGAGTTTGAGCCCCACATTGGGTGTAGATTTTTAGAGATTACTTAAAAATAAAAAATATTTAAAATTTAAGGGAGTGCAAAAAATGCTAGTACTCAAAATGACAATATTTTAATGAATTAAGAAAAAAATTATGCAAAAGAAATCAATGATTAGGGGGCTCTCTTCTATTATTCCATTATCCAGCTCATTATTCAAGGGTTAGATGGGATCTTCGGGAAATTCTCTCATGGGTTTTTCAAACTCCTTCCTCAGATCAGGAAATGAGAAGGCCTAAATCAGACCACCTCCCAGGAATCGGAACCTGGGAGTACCAGTGCCATCCTCTCCAGTTAATCTGGGACATAGCAGAAGATGGCAGAGCCATTTGCTGCTTACTTCCAACCTGAAGCACTCCCCAGTCTGTGGCTGGTATAGTATCATTTTGGATCTCCTCCTACAGTCTGGCCTACTGCCTCTTCCTGGAGATCCCCCACACTCTGGGAACAAGGTATGAGATAGGCTGTTTTTCAGCCTGCTTGAGGAATTAATGGTCTTATTTTCTGTGGTATCACGCATTTTTTTCTTTGTGAAAGAATGAATCATTCTTACCTTTCTCTATACTCCCCATCCCAAAAGAGTGACCAGGGTCTTTTGTTCTGGAGATCAGGACTTTTCTCACCCAGAAAACAAATGAACAAATTTGAGAGGCTTTTGTTTTTGAAATCAGCCCAGAGCCTCAGAGGTGACAAAGTTGTTTTTACTGAGAGAAGGAAGTGCTCTTTGGATTAGATGGGGGCAGAGGAGAGAGAATTTCCTAAGCCTCACTCTGGAGCAAATGGTGCTAAAGGGCATGGTAGTCTTCTTGAACAGCCAGGTCCTGCTTCCATTCTCCCACAGACCCCTGGGATGGCAGAACCTTGAATGGGGAGGACTGTGTGCTCAGGGAGGTGAGCAAAGGTATTGCTATGTGGGAGCCTCGGCAGAAGTCTCCATGCCCCAGCTAGGCTTAGAGAAAAGGTCCTAGAATAGACAATTGTCCTGGGCAAAGAGTTTCAAGGGTGGCTGGCACTGATTAGAGAGTTTCCCCAAATACCTATAAGCCCCTGAAAAAAGACCAAGGTTGGATTTTACACCCATTGGTGAATATTCAATCTAGAAAACTAAAGGATATTTAATCTAGAAAACTAAAGAAATGTAATGTTTCTGCAACCCATATGTCATGGAACAAAGCTTTACCTGTTAATGGTGTTTAACACCAGCCTTCACCCTTCCTTTAAAGTATTTAGGTTTCTTGGTTCAAAGAAACCACCAACTTGATTTGTGAACCTGCCTCTCAGGAGTTGGATGCTGGAAGTGTTCCAGGATATGTGTGTTTGGGTGTGCATCTGCTCTATGAAACATGCATATTCCTGTCCGGTTCCTCTCTTACCAATTCAAAGAGCCTGAGTCAAAGATAGACTTGGATAAAGACATTCCCTGGAAGTGGGAAAAAATGTTGCTGGGCAGAATGGCATGCAAGATTGGGATTGCTCAGATCTGGGGCTCCTCAGGCTCCCCTGTGAAACCCATCTGCAGGTCTGCACTGCCCCCAGGTGGCCACACCAGAGCTCTGCCCCCAACTTGGTTTGGGGAGAAGAATATCTGAGATATGTGTGTCTCTTCCAGCTGGAGCTCTTTGGAGATCCAGTAGTGTGTAGACAAGGGGAGAATCCAAGATCTGTAATCACCAAATTGGGCACTGAAATGTCTAATAAATGTTTTTTTGCAATGTCACTATATAATTTTGGCATAAATATATTCAGAAAAATCAGTTCAGTTCACTAGCTAAAATGTTCAGGGATTTGGGGCAAGAGAACATCAGGTAACTGAGGTTTAGCTAAAATAATTTTTGTTTCTATTATTAAAGACAATTTTTAAACCTATGAATACTCTTTTGACATTCAATCATTCAAAAAATGATTGGGGACTTAGTTTATGCTATGCACTATATTAGAAATGGAGGATATAAAGACATTGTCTCTGTCTGCAAAGAGCCCATGTTTCAGGTAAAGAGATATGTAAGTATAATGTAATTATATTTACTTATCATCAACGACCACTCTTTATCAGGGACTGGTACCCTAAGTTTATATCCATTCAGGTATATTTTCTTGATTTTGCACAGGTAACATGAATGATGTATAGATAAAATCTGTAACTAGTATTTTTAAAGATTTTATTTCTTATTTGACAGACAGATCACAATTAGGCTGAGAGGGAGGCGGTGGGGGGTGGGGGGAAGCAGGCTCCCCGCCAAGCAGAGAGCCTGACGCGGGGCTCAATCCCAGGACCCTGAGATCATGACCTGAGCCGAAGGCAGAGGCTTAACCCACTGAGCCACCCAGGCATCCCATAACTATTATTTATAAAATAAAATATCTGAGTCTCTCAAAGTCAGTTTAAGAAATTCAAGGCCAGCCTCTGCCTTCGGCTCAGGTCATGATCCCAGGGTCCTGGGATCAAGCCCTGCATTGGGCTCTCTGCTTAGCAGGGAGCCTGCTTCCTCCTCTCTCTCTCTCTGCCTGCCTCTCTGCCTACTTGTGATCTCTGTCTGTCAAATAAATAAATAAAATCTTTAAAGAAAAAAAGAAATTCAAGGCCATCCTAAGAGAAAAGTGAAAACACCATCGTTAGACACCCAGCTCTGAAGAAGTCCACCTTAAAGTTGTTAGGCCTATAGACAGAGATGAAACTGACAAACCTTACATTCTTTGTCCTAGTCTGCAGTAGGGAATTTACTCTTCTTCTGAGAAGGGACTTTAGATGTCAAAGGAAAACAAAGATTGAAAACAAACTCTTCTCTGAAAGGGTATAAATCAGCTATGGAAAAGATTTCAGAAGTCTTCTGGCCAGTGAATCTCCCTGCCCAGCCTGGTATAGTGCTGAGGCCTTGTGCCCAGATTCTAACCAAAAAACCACCTTCTGTGGCTAAAATTATTTATTTATGACTCCCCTTCTCATTGTGGATCATTCATGGCAACATCTAAGTAACCAATTGGTTCCTCTTTGTTCCTCTCATTCATTAATCAGTGCATTCCCAAAGGCTACACATTTTGATTTTCAACCCAATTTAAACATAATGAGAAACCTCACTGCTGCCAATGCCACCTCAAATCTCAAAGTTAAATATAAGGTATTTGGGGGTTGTCCATTTTTTTAGAGAATTCTTGCCAAGCTCCTTGCAGAAAAATAAGTTGACCTCATTAGTATATCATGTCATCACCATCGGCCCATTTTCTTTCTGATTTTGGTGATGAAATCCTTCTATCACCAGAGCAGACTTAAACTGTCAGATTTCTGAAGCAATTCTCCTTTGGACTTACCTGTGGAAATTGCCGAGTGGTAAGGGTCAGTGAACTCAAGACCAAGCTTTGGTTCGGTGACTTTGGTAGCCCTGCTTTCCCACTCCTTTTTATGCAATCCTGAGCTGTAAATAACCTCAAGCTGTGGTGCCACCTCTCAGACCACTTTATCTGGCCTCCTAGATCTTTAGTGCTCTCAGGGCTAAGGGCCATTTATATTCTCCTGCTCCCTGGCCTTCTCTGCCTCAAAGATCTCTACTTCCCAGGGAGTTACAACTCAGCAAGAGTTTCCCTGGTGTGAGTTATTTTGCTTTAAGGCTACTTTTCTATCACATTTCTAGTATGGAAGCATCCATAAATTAAAATGCACAAAACTTAATTTTGGACACAAAGAATTTGGTGCAATTGAATTTCAGGCATTGTCTGGGTCTCCCTGAAGTTGAGCCTGCTGTGTAGGGGCTTCCTGTCCATAGCTTTGGAGCAGTTTGATAATTTACAGCATCACTTAGCTGTGACAGATCCCTGGTACAGCCAGAACCCAACGGATTCCTTTCTTTCATCTCTTCCTCTTCCCTTCCCTCCCTCCTTTCCTTCCTTTCTTTCCTTCTTTCTTACAAGCTTTATGCCCAACATAGGGCTTCAACCCACAACCCCAAGATCAAGAGTTGCATGCTCTACCAACTGAGCAGCCAGGTGCCCCCAACAGATTTCTTTATTTAGGACTTCATCCAGTGCCATTCTCCAAGTTGAATCAATACCACTTACTAGCTATGTGACCTTAACAAGTTATTTAACCTCTTTGGGCCTCAGCTTCCCAGATGTAAAATAGGGACAATGATACTCCACGGTGTTAATGTAAACTTTAAATGAGATATAATATGTGTAATATGCAAATTCAAGTTCCTTTAACCTACCTACTACATTTTAGAGAGAATCTATTCACCTGCCTCACCTCTTGCTTCATAGATGGTATAAAGCTTGGGTTGAAATATTCCTCAAGGGCACTTCTAGGAAGGATATGGGGTGAATACCCTAGAAAATAACAAGGACTGGTCTCTCTCTTTCTCAGATTACAATGGTAAGACCAAGAGACACTCTGTCCAAATTTAGCTCCACTTCAGAGAATGCTTGCAATGTTCATTTCTGGGACAAGCCTATTAGTAGGCAAGACCAGGATTCATTAACATATCCCAGCACAGAATCTTGAAGACAGCAATGATTTTTGTCTTATAGTATGGGGTGGAGTGTATAAGGTCATATATCTGGCAGATATATAAAGCTCTTAAGGGCAAAAGTATTTGT